>JAVSCE010017048.1:0-37904 GCA_032199065.1 Smutsia gigantea
GGGCGTTTTTACTGCCATCTAGCGGGTAGAGGCTAAGAATGCTGTTACACATCCTATAATAAATGGGGTAGCTCCCACAATAAAGAATTGCTTAGCCCAAATCTTCAATAGTGCTGAGTGCTACAAACCCTATTCTGTACTAAGTGTGTCTGTATTAATCAGGCAATTTTAATATTTTTCTCTTTATCACTGCTTTTTAGCTATTTATCAATGGTCTTGTGTGTGTGTGTGTGTGTGTGTGTGTGTGTGTGTTCTGCTTGGGATTGATGAGCTTCTTGGACTTACGGATTTATGTTTTTCATAAAGTTTTGGGGAAAATTTTGGCCATTAACTCTTCAAATATTTTTTTTTGCCCCTCTTCTCTTTCTTCCTGAAACTCCAATGACACTTTGTCAGACCACTTGATATTATCCCACAGGTACCTGAGAATCTATTCATTTTTTTTTCTATACATGTTTTCTTTTAGATTATGTTCCTGTGGCTTCAGGTTCTCTGATTTGCTCTTCTGCAGCATAAAACCAGTTTTTTATATCATCCAGTGAAATATTTCAAATATTATATCTTTAGTTTCTGGACATTCCATGTGGT
Organism: Smutsia gigantea; assembly: GCA_032199065.1. Lineage (NCBI taxonomy): Eukaryota > Metazoa > Chordata > Mammalia > Pholidota > Manidae > Smutsia > Smutsia gigantea. Next base: position 589 of record JAVSCE010017048.1, read on the forward strand.
TCTATTTTATATCTTTTGTTTCTCTTCTCATAATGTGCATCTTTTCCTTTAAGTACTTATACCTTATTATAATAGCTGTTTAAAGGTTCTTACTTTCCAGTTCCTTTAGTGCTCATTTCGGGGTCTGTTTCTGCACACTGATTTTTCTCCTTGCTAAAAGTCATGGTTTCCTTCTTCTTGGCATATCTAGTAATTTCGCTGGATCCTGATCATTATGAATATTATGCTGTAGAGTCTGTGAACTTTGTTGTGTATCCTTTAAAGAACTTGGGACATGCTTGAATGGTTAGGTTACTTGTACATCAGTTTGATCCTTTCAAGACTAAATAGTAAGCTTTTCTAGGCTAGATCTAGAGTAGCCTTTACTCCAGGAATAGTTCAGCACCACTAAGCCATGACCTTTCTGGGGTCTTTACTGAATATCCTGTTAGATCAACTCCACTCCAACCGGTCAGAACATGAAATTCCCCCACTTTGTGTGAATTCTGGTAATTGTTCAGCTTACAACCGTCTGGTCATTCTTGCTCAGCCATGTGAAACATAGTACTCAGTGAGGTATGAAGAAAATCCCTATGCATATTCCTGGTACACTTTCTCTGAGTAGCGCCTACCTTTCTATAACTTCTAGCACCAACACTCCCCTGGACACTGATCTCCATCTCTCCAGTCTCCTGCTGCTATCCACCTACACATCTACATTCTGCAGGAAGAAGTTCATCCTGCAGTCAAGAAGATGGACAGAAGTCAAGATAAACTGCATGGGTTGCTTCACATTTTTGATTGATAAATATAAAAGAAGTCAAAGGACCTATGGAAAATAAATCATATTAAGGAAAAAGAAATATCATCATGAACAGACAGAGGAAGGAATGATTTTTTAGAAAACTTTTTCAGAGGCACCAGTAGTAAATGCTTTCCTTAACATACAACATCTTCAATAAAATATAAGTGGATATCACATCACAAAGAGGTGCAGAGAGCCATATGTGGTCGATAGGGTGATATGATTGGAAAACAGAATGAGGTTAAAACACAAAGATCTGAAAAGGAAGCAGGTTAGGATGAAATGAAGATGAATTTAGAGGATGAATTTATAATTTAGATGAATTTAAATTATCAGGCTTTAGCCCTCACTGGAAATTGCTTACAAGAAAACCTTATTAGTCATATAGAAGACAAACCTTAGAGGTGTTTTCAAAATATAAAGAACAAAAAAATAAGATGTATGATAAAATGAAAGAATAGTATTGAGAAAAACAATAGGACAATTGGAAAAGGAGTAATAAACAAAAATGAAAGTGAAATAAAACCTTAAAATATGTATCAGAAGTACCCACTAAGTTCCAGAGAAAATTAATGGGAAGAAATACATATCCTGATGTAAAATTGGAAAAACTTGAATTTCAAGAATAAGAATAATACCATAAGCATTCTTTCAGGGGGGGAAAGGCACCTAAAACCATGAGGTAACTTTTCACATAACAAATTTGCTAAAATTTTATAATGCCCTGCTTAAGAGCATAAACTTTGGTGAGATGCAGAAATGGATTCGAGTACTAGGTCTGTCATTTTTCAGGCTGAATGACTTGGGGAAGATATTTAATGTATCTCTTTCTTGGTTTCTTCATCTAAAAAAATAGGGATGGTAATAATAACGCCAGTTTCATAGGGTTGTTGGAAAGATTAAATGAGATACTTTTGTCAAGTGATGGTGTCTGTCTATAGGAAATACTCCATAAAAGGCAATGTTTATGATTATTCTACTTCCTCCTAGTGACATTGTAGTGAAACCAGCCTAATGATTCTGTCACCCAATTCTGATATGTGGGTGGTGGGTGGGTGGGTGGTACATGCACATCACCAAGAAATTCTCAGACACCAGCTGGGTGTCCCACCATTCAACACAATTCTGACCCTGCCTACCCAGAGAGAGCAGCAGATCACACAGGGTGAGGGCTCACTCTTGGAATATCGTCCTTCATTTCAAATGCCAATCAAAAATCCAGGTTATCACCTGTGCCTCTAACCAAATGGCTATAAATTAGAGATTCCCATGACCCACCTTGGGTTCCATTAATCTGTGGAGCAGTTCACAAAAATCAAAGAGACATTTTATTTACTAGATCACCAGTTTATTATAAAAAGATATAATTCAAAAATAGCCAGATGGAAGAGATGTGTAAAGGAAGGTGTGTGGGAATGGGCATAGTTTCCATGCCACTCTCCCCATATCTCCATGTATTAACCAACCCAAAAGCTCTCTGAACCCTACCCTTTGGGGTTTCTATGGAAGCTTCATTCATTACATAGCCAAGGTTGATTACATCCTTGGCCAAACTTCTAATCAAGTGGTTGGTTCTGGCAACCAGCCCTATCCTTGGATTACCTAGGGGCTTTCTGAGAGTTGGTCATTAGCATAACAACAGACACCTTAACTGCTCTCTTTAGTTAAAACTCCAAAGGTCGTCGGAGCTCTGTGCCAGAAACAAGACAAAGATCAAATCGTATTTCTTACTAGAAATCAAAATTTTACAGTCCTCTCATACATGATTGGTTAGTAACAATTTGTCAATAACTATTATGAACCTCAAAGTCTTTGTGTTCTTAAAACTTGCAGTTTCTCTTAAAAAAAAACCTATCCCAAGGAAATGATAGACAAGGAAGGATTTATGCACAAGGATATTCATCACAATCTCTCGTTTTTTGTTTTGAAGTATGTTAAAAATGCATAAAATAAGAAAAACACCTCCTTTAACAAGCATTGAAATTTGTTATATTTTCTGAAGGACTCTTTTTGTTTCAATGAAGAAATATGCATAACTAAAGCTCCTCGGGCTTTTCCTTCCCTAACCCCAAAAGTACCACTGTTCTAAAGTTGCTGATCATCGTGGCCCTGAATGTATTAGCTTTTTTAATATATATGTATTTAACAGTATTGATTGAGACTCTAATTATCTAATTAAATGAGATACTTTTGGAACTGGGGCTTGTTCTAGGTGTCTGACATACATCAGTGATCAAAGAAACAGCAGTCCCTAAATATAATGGAGCTTACTTTCTAGGTAGGGGGTAGACAGAAAACAAACAACACACCTTAACAGACACATTCTATAGTATTTTAGAAGCTAATGGATACAATAAAACAGGAGGAAAGGGATTTAGAGGGCTGCAGAACTGGTCATAGAAAATAGTGTGTTTGGAGTGTGTCTAATTGGGAAGCTGCCATGTGAGCAAAGACTTAAAGGAGGCGAGTCATGTGGTACAGAGGGAAAGGGTGTTGCACACAGAGGGACCAGCCAGTGTGAAGGCCCTAAGGCAAGAACAGAGCTGATGTGTTCAAGAAACAAGGGGTTTAGAGTAGCTACAGGATAGGGAGCAGAAGGGCCAACAGTGGGAGATAAAACCAGAATACAAGAGGGAGATAGACTGTGGAAGACCTTTAGCTTTTTAAGACACTCGTCTTTTATTCTTAGAGAAACAAGGAGACCTTAGAGGTTCTGAGGTAAGGTGTAGTGGGACCTGGTCTACACTTTAAAAGAATCCTGCTGGTTTCTGCACTTCCCTGCAGAGCCAGGGTGGGAACAATGTTCCAGGTAGGAGGTGGGAGCCCTCATCCAGGGTGAGACGGCAATGTGCTGGGACAGGACTGTCGCTGTAAGGGTGGTGCATGTGGACAGACACGATGTATTTTAATGGTAGAGCCAATAAGATTATCCACAAAAACTGAATATGGACTGAAATGAACAAATGGAAGCATGGGCTTGTCATTAATTGGGATGCAAATAACTGTGGGCAGAAGATACCTTGGGGAGGTGACTAGGAACATTTTAAACATGCTAAGTTTGAGACGTTGCTTAGGCATCTGAAATCTCTGATAGGAAGTGGGACATAGGAATCTGGAGTTCTGTGGAGATGTCTGAGCTAGAAATTGCCATTTGCGAGTCAGCATCAGCCTAGAGATGGTATTGAAAGCCATCTTTCAATGGAAAGATAAAGAGAGCAACCGGAAGAGAGCAGGACGGAGACAGACAAAGCCAGAAAAAGAGCTTGAGATTGGGGGCTGAAGCGCTCCAACATCAAGAGGCAGGGAGTGGTGCAGGAACTGTAAGGAACAGGGAAGGAAGAGACTCTGCAAAGACACCAGATGAGTGGAAAGAAAGACGAGAGTGTGGTGTCCTCTAAGCCAAATGGAGAAAGTGTATCAAGCTGAAGGAAGGATCACAAGAAGCTGATAAAACCAACCACTGGCTCTATGAGGGAGGTCCTGGTAGCCCTGAAAAGAGCTGTTAAGTGTGAAGGCCTGACTGCAGAGAATAAGAAAAGGAACTGGTGAGGTTTATGGATTTTGCTGCAAGGCAAACAGAGTTGGAAATGTTAGCTAGTAGTGGGGGGAAGTAAGGTAAGCAGATTATTTTTATGATGGAAGTGGTCCAGAGGACAGGAAAAACTGATGATGCCGAAGAGAGAGGGGAGACTTACTGAAGTAATGTCCCTGGCCAGGAAAAAATGTCAGGACCCATGTACAAATGGGAAAGGTGGCCTTAGAGAAAACATGGGTATTTCATCTCTAGCATCAGTCAGGGAGGCTATCAGGTGGATAAATGTGCTGCTGGGTTATCTGTAAATAATATATAGTATACTTGCATTTTACAATTTTTCATAAGTGATACACTATGAATGTGTTTGTCACTTTCTTTTTTATCTTAACCTTAAGTTTTGGGGATTCATCGACATTAACTCACTGTAGACCTGGTGTGTTCAACATATACTCACTGTATCTACAACTGGGCGCTATACTCATTGTGCAAGGCTATACAGGACTTCATGGTATAAGTGATCCCCATTGTATTACCAATGCCTTATTGACAGAATAATTAGCTCTTGTAAACCATACAGCAATGTACACTCCTCCATCTACAACACCCAGGCAAGAGTTTCTCTCAAGGACACAATTAAAATTGCATTGCAACTTTACATTAGCTGGGACATCATTTTATACATCAAATAATGATAGACTACGGAAGTTTCCCAAAGCACCAATTAATAAGCTTTTGTACTGCATAGTATATAATATCATGCAACCGTGATAAATTTTTAAATAACAGTTAGAAGAAATGTTTATTATATAACTTTATATTTAAAAACATAAAAGGAAATAACACCATTTATATTAGAATGATTTTTTAATATGCCTTTGCATAGAAAATTGACAGTATTGTCACTATTTTAACAGTCATTACCTCTAGAGGATGAGATATTTTTTAGCAATTTTTTATTTTTACTTTTCTGTGTATTCAAAACTTTCTACACATAACATGTATTTCTTTAAGTAAGCTAAAATATTTTGTATTGTTATTAAAAGAATTTCACAGTAAATATTAAAACCTTTTAAAAATACAAACTAAGGCTTATGATCAGGACAGTTTCAATAAAAGTCCTTTTTGAAAAGTCTGGTCAGTAGCTTCACCCACATATTAGCACAGCCAGTCAGCCTCAAGACTTTACAGTGGTAGAGAATATCACCCACACTATATGAAAGAATAAAAATGCAGTTTTCTGTTCTAGCATATAAACACGATCTACCTCAATCCAGAGTTGTACTATATTCAGGTGAAAATTCTTCCTGTAGCAAGTGATTTCTCACCATGTCAAAAATTCAGGTAACAAAAATTATGTCACCTTTTTAACACTCCAGCACTTCACTAGAAAATAAAAGGGGATCAAAATATAGCTGACTCAACTGGAGATGGTGAAAATCTTAGGTGCTAATTCTGTCCTGTTTGACGTCATAAGGGCTCTGCTTTTCGAATCAAAGTAAGGGGGTTTTCATTCTACCCTCAATATCAGAATAACACCTAAAAAGGAATAATACCAGGGAATAGGTATATTTCAACTGTTTGAATATCTCTATTCCCAAGTATTCTATCCTTTAGTCCTTTACGGAAATGTCATACAAACTCACCATGTACAGAAAAACAAATACTACTTGTATCTCAATTCTATTTTTGATGCATAAATTTAATCTATTTTTAACATCATCTTTGGTTTGTCTGGCAATTTTTTCCTGCCACTTTTATTTCCCAACTTCCAAGAGATAATAAAAAGAAGCCTCCCTATATTTATAGTAACATTTACATACAATCTTGAAATGAACAAGAAGGACACAAGTCTATTTCCATTAGTGCAAGAAACAAAGAAGGGCTTTCAACCTAGAAATGTCAGGCACCATTACTTTCTGTTTGGTATGAAATGCTACATCTGTTGATGTCAAAGATAGAAATATGTCTATCTACATATGAACATTGATGATTGTGGCATGCTTCAACAGACTCCTGGCAGGCCACACACGGTAATTGCTTTCATAAATGGCCAGCATAAATACCAATGCAAGATAGACTTTTAGCAACAAAAATTATCTAAACTGACTTTTAAAAATTTACCAGTGAGTTTGCATTTATCATCAGAATATTTTGCAAAAGACCAGTAATGAGTGGAGATAACCTTAGTTTCAGTAACAGCAAAATGCATCGTTATGAGTCTCATTGCAGGGGTGTGTGTGTGTGTGTGTGTGAAATATAATACGTATTTTATGTTTCTACATGACAGGAGATGTATGCAGCACAATAAAAATGTCCAGATTGAAGTCTCAGTCCTAGCTGGTTATCTCAACTGAATCCTTAGTTGGCCAGTGTCTAAATAAAAATAAAACTGTACAGAATGACAGCTAGCAGTACAAAAATACATGCCACTAAAACACTTAAAGGTCATATGTAAAGTTGCCTTCCATATAGCCTGTTTTTTCATAATTTGAACTTCTGCCGAAAATGTCTACTATATATACAGCACTTTTGTTGCATCTAAATGAGAGACAAAGGAAAAGAAGGTATTTTAAACCATTATTGATAAGCACAAATAAGCAACTGAACCCAACCTGATAAGAATAACTTATCTTTGGGTTCTCCAAGATTTAAGTGAGTATGAAAATACTGTCCAGCCTCTGTGCACACAGAGATACAATGTGATCTTCTCTCAAAGATGCAGGTCTTAGATCTTGGCCATTCCTCATCTCAGCCAAAAAGACAGTGCCAGTTCCAACTCCCTGAAAGAATATGGATGGGATGGAGCCTAAAAGACAGCTGGAACCAGGAGCTAGCTCAAGTTCAGGACTCCCGCTCTTCCCTTCATCTCTCCTGGCAATATCTCCTCCGCAGTCTTACCTTCCACACAGGACACATGGCTTCCTACAACTCCTGGCCTCCAAGAGGGACTGCTATTCTTTTAGTAGCTCCAGTTTTTAAAGCTGGGGGGAGAATCTGATTTGGGTCAGTTTGAGTCATATACGGCTATTCCCACACCAATGTCTGTAGCCATGGGATTAGGTTCCGTGGCTGTCCCAACTTGGAGCAGGTGCGTACTCTTTACCCAGTCCCTGTAGCCAGGAAGAAAAGGTTCTGGAAAAAGATGGCAACAGCCACGAAATTTTGTGGTAAAGAACTGGGGGGAGGACACTTTCTTAAGGAGAAGGTGAGTCCTTTCACCTGAGCCTGGGAGGGGTATTGGCAAACCTAACAATATATTTCACTAGACAAACACAGTCCTACCAACTTTGGCTCATCAAAATAAATGCTCCTACAATATGCTGAATTATACTTCCTTCCAATCAGGCTTTTTAAAAGTGAGGAAATTGAAAAATATCTAAAATTTATTGAACACAAATTAGTCTTGCCTAGGCAACTTTTATAGGACCAGTTTTCATAAAGTCCAATTTAAACTGAGTCAAATCATAATAATCTAGCCTAGAAAAATATAAATCTCCTATCTTTCCTGCTCCTTAATTTATTTACTTCAATTTTCTCCTTTACCAATCTATTTCAACAAATCTCATTCTCACAGTTACCTTGAAAATGTAAAAATTATAGATGCATTAGATACTCTATATGCTGTTTGATAGACATTACTAATAAATGTGTTTATTTTGAAAAAAGCGAACTACCTATGATTTCAGGGATGTTTACTCCCATTTGTTGCAAGCCCATTTGATAAATATAATTGCCACCGTGACCATAAGTCATATCATAAAAAGATAGTTTATAGCTGTGAAATTCATCCTCTTCTACTAAATTCTAGATTCTTCACTTTAAATATAATCCACACTCTGAAAATTCTTGCAACATAGTTGTGACTGAAAAGTCAATAGGTCTTACTGTTTTGCAAGTGAGGGAAAAAAAAATAAGTGTGCTTTGAAAAAAAAAGGAAATATGATATTGACAGTCATGATGCCAAATTAATTGAATTAAGTGCCTGTTTAGGAGTTTGAACAATCCTCAACCAGCAAGACTCAGAACAAGCAAGTGTTGGTTAAATGCCTTCCTAAAACAATCAAAAGGAAAAGCAAGAAAACCACACTTTACTTTGCAGCTGTTTTTTTGTGGGCTTTCTGTATCAGGGGAATTTTTGTAAATCATTGTTTTGAATAGCAAATGTTCATTTGTGCACATCTTTAACCTTAATTTTCTGATTTTCTCAGAGATGAGTAGAGCTCGTGAGGAACATCTGTGAACACAGAGAGAGTGGAAACCTCATTTTCAACATTTTAGGCCAACTTCCCTCCCATTACAACGCTGTCTCAGGATCAAGGTCATATGGGAAACCCAGCAGGTGTGACTCTTCCTCTCTGATCAACTCACTTTGTTTTTCTATTTTTATGCTCTCTTGAACACTGTATAATTAACTTCCCTAATGGTTCTAAAACTACTAGGCAAATATATTTAATGAGCTCCTCTCCATGTTGATAGAGAGCAAATCTGATGACTATCAGATTTGCTCCTAGAAAAGGCACGAGTACTCACAGGTAATCAGTAATATATATATATATATATGTATGTATGTATGTATATCAATCTACCGCATTGCATGTTCTCAGCCAGTTTTGACCATGCCCTCCAGCCTCTTAAGAAATGATGTCAGTGATGAAGGAATAGGAAGCTGCCACAGGCATTCCTGGGAAGGTCAGAGGTATTTCTTACACTGTAAAGACCATGACACAATGTGACCATGCTCCTGCTGAAAGTGGAAGCAAGTGGATAAGATCAAAGCAAATCCTTGGTTCAATCAGCCAGCATTTACTGTATACCTGCTATGTGCCAGAATTCAGGCACTTTCAAAGAAATTGTTGCAAAACGCTCCGACAGTCTTCATCTCATTCAAAGTGAAGGCCAAAGTTCTTACAGGGACCCAGAAGGGCCCTGGGATCTTTCCTCCACCTCACTCCACTCCAAGTACAGTGATGTCCTTTCTATTTGTCTGACACACCTCGTATGCTTTCTTCTTAGAATCTCGGCGCTCGTGGTTCCCGCCACTTGGAAAGCCCTTGCCTCAAACATCTGTGTGGCTTGGCCTTCTTTCCTTCTGGTTTTTTGCTGAAATATAACCCCAGCAAGGTCTTCCCTGGCCACATTTCCAAAGTTTCAGCACTCCTGTGTGCTTCCAAATGGTTTCCTCCACTTGGTTGTCTTCCTTAGCCCTTGTCATTCTCTTACAAGCAGCTATTTTACCTACTGCAGTCTGTCTCTGTCATCATACGATAAGCTTTTAGGCAGCTGGAGATTCTGGTTTGCTTCGTTCACTGCCATTCCCAAATGAGTGCCTTACAGATAATAGCTACTCGATAAGTATTTTTGCATTAAACAACTAATGAATAAATTTCTGTTGCATGCCAGTTGTATGGAGTTGGTATTACTTCTTCATACAAATGAATAAAAGAGGTTCAGGGATTAATCTACCTAAGGTTCCAGACTACATAAATGGCAAAGCCCCTGCTATCCCCAGATGTCTAGTCTAGGACTCATTCCTTTCTGCCACAGCTCCCTGGGAAGCACAGCCCAAAGTCAAGGTGTGGTGAGGTGAAGACAGATATTGGAGTGGACATTGCAAGCAGCACCCACATCTAAAGGAGCAGGTAGGCCCTGGGAGCAGGTATATGGTGGAATGCATAGAGGAGTTTCCTGCACTGAAACTCAGATCCTGTGCTTATTGGCAAGTGGCTGAAAGATATTTGGGGTTGCTATCTTATGTACTAAAAATACTTTTTGAATTATGAATATGCCTTTCTCTAACTGATTATTAGATATCTGATTACTATACAGGATTGCTCCCAAGGCAGAGAACCTGCTTTGCTCTCATCTCTCTTGTATACTACAGACTCCTCTGTGGTGTGAAATGAATGCTTGTTTTTTGAGTGACATATAGGATTCTTGTGTTGCTTGGCCCTATAACTCTTTTTTGAGTTACATACCAACTGAATAGCTCTATGTGGCGGACGGGGGAGAGAGAAATCTGAAACGAATAAATAATTAATCTCCCACATGTGGCAGGTTTTTTAATGTAATATTGTTTTCTAGATCCTACACCACAGACTCATGCAGACACTAATCAGGTTTTAATCACATTCTTACTGGGCATCTAATATTTCACAGAGTAGCTCTCCACTCAAACTGGTGAACCAAAGGTTTTTTTGATAAAGCAAGCTTATTTGCTTTAATAGAACTAACTTGCTTTTCCTAAAGCCCAAATACTTCTCCCTGGTTTATGTTTTTCAGGCTTAAGGAGTCAAGACTGTTGCTTGAAAGTGCCAGAAACCCAATCAAACTAGATTGAACAAAACAGAAATTTATTAGCAGACATGTACCATGAAAAGTCTGACATACAGGCAAGGCCTTGTTACAACCAGAAAGAGAAATATGTACCCTCCAAGGCTCCCCATCTCCTGTCTCTGCTTCTCTCTACCTGGATATGCTGTTCCCTCTGACCAACAACTTCCATATTTTGAAAATACAGCCACCAACTGCTTCGGGACCTGATAACTCACAGCTTTGCCACCACCTGGGGACTCGACCTCTTCCCCCATTTATGTTTGCAAAACTTCCAGGGAAGGATACTGATTGGGCTGGTTTGGAAGCTCACTCCTGGATCTCAACTACTGTGGCCAGACTGGAGTCAATAATAGAATGGCCAGGCCATTGGGACTCCATAATTGCGATGTGCAAAGGAGCATTTCTTAGAGGAAGGAGTGGTGATGTTACTGCAGACCTCAGGAGAAGGTGGAGGGGCAGGGAAGCATGCCAAAGGGCAGAACAACTGATGTCGCCCACACAGGCTTACCTTCCCAAGTCCCGTCATGTCCTATGTACTCTCTCTTGCCCAATTTTCCCTCCAAATTTTCTACAGTCTGCTAAATTACATTTCCAATAAAGTACCAGAAAAAGGTTTTGTCAGAGCCAACGGATAGACCATCGCCATCCATAAATTGAGTCACTGTGAAGATTTTCAACAGATGGTATTTAAATATGTCCATTCGACTTGAGCTCTTTTAGTGCATTTTTGTCAGCCCTTGGCACAAGTTAACTAGAATGTAGTACACAGGACTGAATCTAAACTTCTTACTGAAACAAGCTTTTCATGTAATAATTTCACTGAGATGTTCATATATGCACACTCCTTTACAGTCTCTGCTCCTCTGTGCACAAAGACCCAGCAGTCTCCTGACATCTCACACTGCAAGACACCAGTACCCTCGGGTCATGCTTCCATTCCCTGGCTTACCTGCTCTTGGCTGACAGTTGCCAGAATTAAATTGAATAATCATCAATTTTTTGGAACATCATCAACTTGCAAAGGTTGGCCCTTGTCTTAGCTTAGCCTCATCTTCCTTTATGACTTATGTGGACAATATTTGAAAATAGAAAATTGGAAAGACATGTAAAATTATATGTATTTTTTACCAGAAATAAGTTGCAAAATAAATTCCCTTATACCTTCACACACAAACACACACACGCATGCATGCATGTGACATGCACTGACATGCACACAAACACCTACCTGTCTCATGCTTCAGAATAACTACATTAAGGAATTTCAGGTTAGCTTTGAAGAAAATCACTGTTTCTAAACAGAAGCTTTGATTTGATAACTTTTTTTCAGATGAAAAAATAAGTCTGTGAACATGCTCAGCTTCTGATCAAGATGATGTCATTCTATTCAATAACATGATTTACCTTATTCCAGTACGTATGAGAAAAATCAGAGACCAACAAGAATAACAGATGTACAGGTGTTGTAATGTGCCGACTGCAAAATTGCACTTGCTGTGCTACAAATGACTACTCTTCAGAATATAGTAAACCTTCTAGATAATAGGTACAAAACAAAGCATGGAAAATTCCATCTGTTAATCTATACCCAAAGAATGCATTCCATTTCCATCTCAACCACAGAAATTCCTCTGTTAAAAGGAGACAGACACACAGCCAGTCATCAGTGAGCTCATTATTCTTCACCAGTATTCATTCTTTGCCATCATTAATCTCCAGATGTGTCTCATTTGCTAGAAATTGTACAAAAGAAAGTCTGACAGTTTTCACACCATGGGCATACAACCAAAAAGAAACAACGAGGAGAGATACTCCGTGAGAAAAAAAAAGGAGGTGAAGAAATGGCACAGGGAGAAGGAAAATTCAAAAGGAAATCTTCAGTTATGGAGAAAAGGGGCATTGATATTTGAATGACTAGTTGGAGTTAAATTCACCATCAAATATTTAAAGGCAGTTCAAATGCTTCCGAAAATATAATATTCCAGTAAAACAGAAAGAAAAGAGGAAAAATAAAAGGATTTATATATCCCTTCAGGCAAAGGCAATGGTTTATTCTTCTTTTTATTCTCTACAGTCCCTAATGGAAGAGAAGAAGCACAAAACACACAATAGGCTCACAATAATTATTTAATAAAAGAATAAATGAGATCATTCTTTAAAGCAGGATAGCTTAAAAATTTTTGTAAAAAGCACACTATGCCAGTTAGATGTTCTGTACACAAAGGGTTTTGCGGTCAAGTAGGTTCACCAAGGCTGTATAATATCACTTACAAGATGCCTTAGGGCCATGGGTAAGACTCCTAGAAGAAAACATAAAGAAACAGATCCTTGTCATTGGTCTTGGCAATGAATTCTTGATTAGACACCAAAAGCATAGGCAATGAAAGCTAAAATACACAAGTAAGACTGTATAACATTAAAGGACATAATCAATAAATTAAAAAGGCAATTTATAGAGTGGGAGAAAATAGTTGCAAATTGTATATCAAATAAGTGGTTAATACTGAAAATATATAAAGAACTCATACAAATCAATAGCAAAAAGCAAATAACTCAATTAAAAAATGGGCAAAGGACTTGAATAGACATTTTTCCAAAGAAGTCATACAAATGGCCAACAGGTACATGAAAAAATGATCAATATCACTAATAGTCTGGGAAATGGAAATCAAAGCCATAGTGACATATCACCTCATGCTTGTTAGGATGGCTAATATCAAAAATATAAGAGATAACAAATGCTGGTAAGGATGTGTATAAATGGAACCCTCATGCACTATTGGTAGGAATGTAAATTAGTACAGCCATTATAGAAAACAGTATAGTAGCCTGCCAAAAAATTAAAAATTGAGATAGTACATGATCTAGAAATCTCACTCCTGGTTATATATGCAAGGGAATTGGAATCAGTATTTCAAAGAGATATCTGTACCTTCATGTTTATTGCAGCATTATTCACAATAGCCGAGGTCTTCCATATCTTGGCTATATGAAAATAATCTAAATGTCCTTTGACAGATGAATGAATAAAGAAAATGTAACACACATATACACACACAATAGAATATTAATCACACACACACACACACACACAGAAAGGAAATCCTGCCATTTGCAACAACATGGATGAAACTTGAGGGCATTATGCTAAGTGAGATAAGCCAGACAGAGAAAAACAAATACTCTATGATATCAGTTATACTCAGAATCACTAAAAAAAAAAAGCTGATTTTGTAGAAACAGATAATTGAATAGTGACTGTCATGGGCTGAGGGGAAGAAAAAATGGGTGATGTAGGTTAAAGTATACAAATTTTCAGTTATAAGAACAAATAAATCCTTGAGTACCTAATGCTCAGCATGGTAGCTATACTTAATGACGCTGTGCTCTATAAAGCTGCTCAAAGTGGACTGCAAGCATTCTCACCACCAAAAAAAGCTGATTATGTGAGGTGATGAATGTGTCAGATACCTTGATTTTAGCTATCATTCCACAACGTATATGTATATCAAATCATCACATTGTACACTTTAAACATACACAATTACATTTGTTAATTATTCCTCAAGAAAGTTAAATAAGTAAAGGAAAATAAGCAATCCAGCAATAAACAGAACATTTAAATTTTATTAATACTATCTTTCTCAATTCATATGACTTCAGAATCTTTCTCTTTTGTTTTAATTTGAGGTTTTTTGTTTTTTTCATTTAATACCTATTGTCAACACAAGACTATTCCTCCACTCTAAGGCACATAATTTCCAAAAAAATTGCCTTCAAAGTCAGGGAAGATAAATATAAAATGTGATTTTAAAAAAAAAAACAGCTCCAAGAAGTTAGGGATTGCATCTGTTTGATTTAAAGGTTGTATCTCCAGGGCCTAAGAGAACGGCCAGACACAGAAAGTACTCAGTAAGTATTTGATAAATGAATGATGGAGAGGGGAGGAGAAAGGGTTAAGATCATTTGTTTAGTCCCATGAATCCTGATTTGATAGCCAAGATAAGGGAGATAAAATGTCTAGTATTAGACAGGTTAAGGTTGAGGCAAATGTGGGAAAATCCAGATGGAAATTTCCAGTTAGATGGATGGGATTCAAATCAAACTCAGGGTCTGGGATGGAGCTAATAATATTTTAGGAGTCATCAGTGTGGGATTAGTGTCTAAAGCTTTAGGATAGATGAGGTCACCCAGAAGAATAAGAGAACAAAATGAACCAAAGAGACATGCCTGAAGAAAATTTTCCATTAGGTGCTAAGATGTGGTCAATGTCATAGAAAGGGATCCATCCATTTGTCTACCCACGTGTTGTCTCAGACCTAGCCTCCACTTCTCCTTCTGCTTCTCGTCTTGTTTTCCTTAGCTCAGTAGATGGCACACTACCATCCTGTGTAATAATGCAGGAACCTGAGAACCATCTTCCCTTGCAAGGTTTCCCTCAACACTTTCAGATTCCAGCCAGAAATGTTTGATATGAACAATTAGCACCACTAGTTAAATAATACCAATGACAAGATTATTCTGCCTTTACATAGCACTCTACAGAACATTTTCAAAGATACTACCTCGTGTAATTTTCACAACAACCCTGTAACCTACATGGTTATCTCTCAGAGAAGAAAACTGAAGATAAGTAACTTTACTTAGATAAAACACCAACAAGAAGAGTTAGGAATGGAAACAAGGGGAGAGTTTGCTGTCCTTCAAAATTAATCAACAAATATCCATTCAACACTTATATCATAGAAACCAAAGTAATGAAAGAAATGTAATCAAATCAAAGAAATATAAGTCATAACCACTTACTGGATCCCTATAAATATCAACAAACCAACCCAAAAATAAGGCAAGTAGAGATAATTGCTTACCATAGCACAGCAGAACATGACCTTGAAAAAGTCTTAGTAACATCTTGGAAGGACAGGCAAAGTCAGAATATTTATGAGGCTTTGAAATCTAGTTTAAGACAGATCTTTCAGTGTCAGGGGCTTGGCAGGGATTAGATAAAGATAATGATATAATAGTTTAGGATTGACAGATAAAGCAGGAAGAGGACATTGATGCACAAGTGTCCTGGGGAATAAACAGTCATTTGAGGCTACCTATTCAATAGCTGAACAATCTGATGTTCATTTAAATGGGGTTTTCCACAAAGCTCCTGGTGCGAAGCATAAAATTATTTTTATCTACCCAGGCAAGATTTTTCCTGGAATAATAAAGTCACATTGATGCAAACAGTGGAATAATAAAGTTAACTTACTGATGAGAGCCAAATAGCAGACTCATGTAAATATAGATAGAAGGCAAGCTGTGTGAGTACCGATGTCTTGGGCTCTACCACCAAAGCAGTATTGCCTAGTGGCAAACACCTCAGAATGATCCAGGCTTGGGTTTGTAAAAGCACTTGCCATATATTAGCTCTGTGGGTTCAGCCAAGTTACTTAACCTCTTTGAATACCACCCAATGTAATCTTATTTAAGATGCTTTGTAGAAAAAGTAATCCATCAGAGCCTAGGAAAGGAATAAAATAATGAAAACCAGAAGTAGTTTGAGACAAAGGTGGAATATAGAGTAGACCTAACTGCACACTGTGGTGAAGAAAGCATGATACAGGTAAATATCTTTATCAATAAGCTACGAACCTCCTAGTGATCTCTGCCTTTAATTTTTATTCTTTTGAGTACCATTTTTTGATGGGATGGGATGAGAAATAATCCTTTAACTATCAATCAAAAGGATGGTAGGAAAGGGTGAGACAATCCATCACAATTTATTGGTAAAAAATTTTAACCTGCTAGGCAAGATTAATATTTTAAACATTGGAGTGAATTATAGTCGTAATAAGCACCATTTAAATCCTATAGGTTTACTGATCCTCTAAACTGTTGAAATGTCATCTAGCCCCAGGCATTAAAGAAAATGTACTAACTCCATCTCTTTTAAAATGTTAACTGAGCTAACACCAAATTCCCTTATTCATAAAGTTACAGATTTTCATATTTAAATGTGGAGAACACATGGCCTATCAAATACAAATACCATGATCACTAACTGAAACAGGAGATGCTTAGAAATATTAAATGACCTACTTAATGAAAACTACACAATAAAATAAATAAGAAGACATTTCTTCTTTGAGTGACAAAAAACACTGCGAAGAAGACTATAAGGAAACTAGTTATTTGATCATTGAAATTGTACAACTTGTCACACACAAAAAATGTTTGAACAAAAAAATCGTGCCATACTTTGGAGAGGGGAGAAAAAGGAAAAAATAAAGTAGTTTTGCAATATGTGGCAGCCTGTCACCTGACCTGAATCAGAAAGCAACTGGGAATTAGACCTTTAGGAAATAAAGCTCTGTTACAATTGAGAAAACTAAAAGGTTAGACACCGAGACTGACTGGGTTGACTCTGGCAAACTCACCTACTTTGTCATGACAATAAAGTTATTAAAATCAAAACCGTAATTGGAATTGAAATAGTGCAGACACCAAGAACCAGAAAAACATTACAAAAACTAAGGATCCAAACTTTCCCTGGAGGAAGTGGGTTTGAAAATCACTGCTGTAAGGAAACATAAAGAGGTGATGTTTGGAAATATGTCAAAGCAACTTTTTATTAAAAACATTTTCAAGACTGTTTAGTAGAATAAAAATATGAATTTACTGGAGAAAGATATTTCCTGGAAACCAAAGCATGTTTTTCATGGCAATCAAGTGTTGAGTAGGCTTAAGGATAAGAAATGAGCTACCAATCTGGATAAAATGTTCTAAAAATTAAGTTAAGCAAAGTTTCAAGGCACCTGAGAATGGTAACTCACATCATACACTGGGCTGTTAAGAGAATGCAATCACTTTCTCCCCAAGGAATTAGTTTTGTTCCAGGGCCATCCCTATAGCAATGGAACTGCAGCCCGTCCATGTGATCTGATCCAAAGAAATATCTGGCAAACACAGATATTTGTCAGATCAAAATACATCTAGCAAAATGTAGCCCTATTAGTCTGCCATCACCTTGCTCTCCCATTCTCTTTGGCCCACAATTACTTCCTTGAAGTTTACTGTATAAATTCATTGATTTCATGGATTTAGCAGAGCATCTGAGATCATCTTATGTATGTAACTCCTGCAAAAGTGTTGAATGTCCAAACTGACCAGTATTGAAAGACCATTTATCTCAGTATGTAGTTGCTATCATTTGCAGTGCTTAAAAGTCTGAGCATTTTATGTCTTGGGATAAGATGCTCTGCTTTCCTCCTCCCCCTGTTACTAGTCTCCCGTACTCTAGCCATCTCCCCTCTCCTAGGTGACGATGTCCCACTGTCTCCTCTCTCCTCAAACCCCCAACACAGAACTTGCTTCAGAGATTTGCTAGATTTTTTTAATTGGTTGTGGTCAAGTTCTAATGAAATGAAAAATATGATTACAGACTTTTTCCCCAGGCAAATTTATGGAAAGAATTTGACTATCACCATTATGTCATCAGACAATGGCAATGTTTTACAGTCCCCCTAGAGAAGGCAATTTGCAAGAACTCTATCACTGTTATTTAGAAGGTACAGTCTTCACAGTGGGTTTTTACAAATGTACCACATTACTGGGACTAAGGTCTGAAGATTCAACTCATCACGAGCTAACAGCAGGAAACACAATGGTATTCAGACAGAGATCTCAGACATCTCTATAAACACACTTGAAAGCTCTAATCACCTCTTATGATATCATCATAAGGTTTGCTTCAACATGAGAATCATCTGAGAATTGTTTGTAGTAAATCAGCTCTGCCACATCAAATTGCAGGGACTCTTATACTAAGATAAATCTCTAAATCTTTAATTAGAACCAGTAAGGATTATTTAAAGTTGCCATTTCTCTGGCATCTGGCAAGAGTTTTAAATTAAACCCAGGTGCAAGAATATTATATATGTGTGTGTGTGTGTGTGTGTGTGTGTGTGTGTGTGTGTGTACACACACATATATATACATTGCAAGAATATTATATATACACATTTATACATATATACATACATGCACATATATATATATGAAATCATATATGTCAAGAGAAACCTGAATCAACAGAAACCATTTTCTTGGCAATTGAACATAAAGAATTCATTCTGAAAATTATATCAGTAGAAAGTGAAAGTGTGTCTGACATAGATAGCTTAAGTGAAATCTTGTGAATTGCCTTCTAAATTGTACACATAGAAAAATGAAGGGGACAGGCATAGGATTATTTCCTAGCAAACTAAATGTACAAACATCAGGAATAAATGAGGATAGGGATAGAAATATAGTACATAAAAACAGGCAATAAAGCCATACACACAAAAAACAGTTATGGGTAAACCAAATTACATGGTTATAAAATTGAATTCTGTTAAGAAAAAGCTGTCTCCTAAATTGGCAGTAATAAATTCAAGGAGAAGCAAAGAAAGCCCAGATTTAGGCTGAAGTATCTAAAGCCAGAGAAATGTAGGTGACCTAATTTTCAATTAAAAACACTTAATATTTATTGACTAGACCCAGTTTTAGGCACTGGGAAGAGAAGAAAGGATACTATTTAAAAGTGCAGTTTCCACCCCTCAAGGGATTTATCCACATAAAAATACTTAAAGTCTCTGCATCAGGAGATGGAGTTGGCTTACTTATTTTCACCTTTATTTCTAATTCATTCTCAAGCTTTTTTTTCTCCCATATTGAGAAATTTCTAGAAAAACCAGACAGTGTTAGCAGATCAGCATTCCAAATATTCATCTTTAACACTTTTTATGACACAATGAATCAGCACGTACTGGCCAAAAATACTTAAACCAACATTTTTAGTGACAGCATTTGAGAAACTGGAGTGTAAGTCTCCAGGAACTGGTCCAGTATCACAGACATCACCATGTGCATGTTATAACTGTAGAGGCAAAGTTTTCAATGCACTTAACACCACAAAGCCTATCACATACCTTTTCCTTGGAAATGTTCACACTATTATGCACTAAGTGACTTATTAACCATGAGATTAAGAGAGCTTCTCTTTT
The DNA here is from genome assembly GCA_032199065.1 of Smutsia gigantea. NCBI lineage: Eukaryota > Metazoa > Chordata > Mammalia > Pholidota > Manidae > Smutsia > Smutsia gigantea. The sequence goes on from JAVSCE010017048.1 coordinate 20,279, forward strand.
TTAATTGCAAATTTTGCTATTTTCTTATTCTTTGATATTCTCTCCAGTAGGTTGCAAGTTGGTGAGAAGCATAAAACTTAAAAGCAAGAACAGCAAAGTTGGCATTGTAAATCAATAGCCACTCATTCTGATACTTGATGGAAGCAGAATATTAATATAGAGCTGTCTGCATAACTGTTGCTGTGAAAGCAACGAGTCAGAAGAAAAAAGTAAACTCCGGAAAAAACTTTCAGTTGCTGTTCTCATTCACATCCACTAGGGTGAAGGTACGTTAGGTAAATGGACCACTGTTTTTCTCTGCCTCTGGAAAGAGCCTCCTGGGAACCAAAAGGGAAAGAGAGACCCACAGAACAGTGGATGAGTTGTATGGCTCATAGCAAGTGCTACCTCAGCCCAGATGGCAACTTGTTAGATTTTGAGGGGTGAATTTTGCAGAGCAGGGAACCGACAGCTCCAAGTGAGAGCAACTTCAGAAAATAAGAGGGACCTAGAGGCTGAAATGCTGAGCCTTAGCCCTTCTCTAAAGGGCTGCTGGAGCAACCGCCAATTCAGATGGGGCGCAGTTCACTCAACTGACATGAGTTGAGTGAGGAACTTACATTAAGGTTGTTTTTGTAATAGACTGATAAGCTCCCATAAAAAAATGTATACCTTTGTGAGAAGCAGGGAAGGAACTCTTTCTGTAAGTGGACAGGAGATACTGAAAGAAATACTATCCACAGCCCTAGCAAGAGGAAAATAACATGTAACGAGATCAGATGTAATAATGTATGAAAGATCTCAGATTCAAAAAGACATATGCATCCCTTTGTTTATCGCAGCACTATTTACAATAGCCAAGATATGGAAGCAACCTAAGTGTCCATCAGTAGATGAATGGATAAAGAAGAGGTGGTACATATACACAATGGCATACTATTCAGCCATAAGAAAGAAACAAATCCTACTATTTGCAACAACATGGATGGAGCTGGAGGATATTATGCTCAGTGAAATAAGCCAGGCGGAGAAAGACAAGTGCCAAATGATTTCTCTCATTTGTGGAGTATAACAAGGAAGCAAAACTGAAGGAACAAAATAGCAGCAGACTCAGAGACTCCAAGAAGGAACTAGTGGTTACCAACGGGGAGGGGTGTGGGAGGGCGGGTGGGGAGGGTGGGAGAAGGGGATTGAGGGGTATTATGTTTAGTACACATGGTGTGAGGGATCACAGGGAAAACAGTGTAGCACAGAGAAGGCAAAAAGTGAATCTGTGTCATCTTACTACATTGATGGACAGTGACTGCATGGGGGTATGGGTGGGGACTTGATAATATGGGTAAATGTAGTAACCACATTGTTTTTTCATGTGAAACCTTCATAAGAGTGTATATCAACAATACCTTAATAAAAGAAATAATAATAATGTATTAAAGTGTTGGTTACAGTTGCTGAAACTTACTAGACAATTACCAAATGTTGCTAACTTTCTCCACATTACCACAAAAGATATAATTCAAACCTGACATGAGCTGAAGGACAGTTTTCAACCCCTATTCCAGTATTATTACTGTCCTATCCATCTGACTCTTGCTTTTAAAACAAAATCCTGGAACAAATATATACATTCCTCATAATTCTTTCACAGTTCAATTTGCATCAGATTAAAAACCCATCACCAAGTAAGATGAAGTTCTAAGAAATTGGTCAGTCCTAGACAGATACCACTGAAGCCGTCACAAGCCAACTGAGACTGGATTATTGTGGCTGTAACATTATGACGATCATTCATTTGCTCACTCATTCATTTATTCAAGAGCGTGCATGTATTGCATATTCAAAGCTGGCTGGTAGAAACTGGAAAGTATGAACAGGGGGCACCTAATGACATAATATATGTGAAAACCCTTTGAGAAGTATAAAGTGCCAGAGAAATGACAAAGTGATGGTGATGATGAGGATGGGGATGCAATCATAGGTCTTTGGGGAACAAGGCAACGTAGTCTCTTTAAATAAAGGAACATCATGTGTGCCTATTAAGAGTAGAAAAGGGATCATTTGTTCTCATAATTTATTTTGATTTTCAAAGCACTTGTGAAATGATTCTGTAGAAAGTCAATTTTTCAGATTCAAATCAGTTAATACAGATGATGAGGAATACTTTGAGAAGGAAACTGGTAAAAAGTAGATATTTCTTGGTATAGAGCATTATTAATTAGAATCATCTTATTTAACAGTTTCATAAATCACTCAGAGGAAGATTTCAGAGTGAAGTTTTCCTGTTCACAGACAACACTCAACTTCCAGGCAAACAACAAGCTGCCTGGCATCGATTAGATCTCGCGAGGCTGTGGCATGAAAACTGACAAATAAGCTTAATTATCAGGAATGAAAGGGGATGTGTAATGAGAAAATCATGGAGCGATAGTTTTGAAAGGATGGGTTCCAGTGGGGGAAAAAAAACACAGAAAAGGGGCTGTAACATTATTTTCATTGCCCTTTGTGCATGAACTTGGTCACGGCTGTTCACAGTCCTTTCTTCAACTGAGCTATGTACGTTGTTGTTTTGACAAGTGTTGTCCAATGTTTTATAATGTTTTCAGTTTGCTTTCAAGATAAAGGTTGTGTGAATTCAAAGACATGGAAACAGGGGGGATGGGTTTTGGTATTAGTGGGGCAAATATTTCTTGCTGGAGGAATGACTACCACTCCGTGTTTTCTTTGAAAGCAGCAAAATGCATTTTGCAACAAAAGAAAGGAGGATGCTTGCAAGTGGCTGAAGCTGAGATGTGTTTTGTTACTGAGGAACATGCCAAAAGCTGACTTACCTACACCCCGTAATGCTACTAAGGGCAGCTAACAAAATGCCGCTGGTGAGTACTTGAAGGGAGAGCATGTGAGAAGTGTTTCAGCTGTGCAGAGGCCAAAGCAGGTGGGACAGAGGCTGCAAAAGATGAACCAGCAGAGGTAGGGCCATATATCCAGCCACACAGGGCCATATGCGAGTTGTTATTTTTCTAAGAGCCAATGGGAAGCCATGAAATGTTCCCAGAGGGAATAGGGGTTAGGGTGGAGGAAGAGGGAGTTGACATTTTTAAAGCTCACTGTGGCTGCAGTATGGCAAAATCACTCCATGTGGGTCCAGAGTGAATGGCTTCCGTGCTTAGCTCTACGGTGCTCCAAGGCTGGTAGGATAGCTTTGACTTGGGAGGTGACAGAAGGCAGAGAAGTAGGTATTGTCCGCAGATGTATAAGTACTTTTGTAAGTATTTGTAACAGAGTATTTTAAACTCCCATGTTGCCCCAGTGTTGAGGTTCTGACTAGAAGCTGGTCAGTTCCTGAGCAGCTGATGCCATCCACAGCCCCAGCCCCCTTCCTTATTGGGGTCCCACACTCCGGGCCATTAGTACACCTGCCCCAATCACCCCAAGGCAGGGACCAGCTGACCAGGGACAGCCCCTGCACCCCAGAGCTTGCTGAAATGATTCAAACATGCCAATCCTCAGCCTGCTCTCACCCTGCATCACCTGTTCCTTCCTGCGGAAACCACAGTAAAGGCTCTGGCCCACATATCCGCCTCGTTATGCCTGCCCCTTGACCGACCTTCACGCTTGGCCTGCATGGCCTGCATGGTGCGCCGTGTTCTCTCCAGGAAACCGTGAGCTCAACAAACTGCAGGACTCTTTCTAGTTTCTTTCCTTCCCTCATACTGCATCTGGCCTCACCATACTCTAGGTAGTATGCTTAAAACAGTATAACTGTTAAAATCTAAAAGGTAAATTTGAATTTAGGCAAGTCTCAATTAGTCAAAATGTTAGATGGTAGGGGGAAAATGATAGTAGAAATCTAAATGTTGCTCAAACATTTAGTGACTCAGAGACCAAACTTACCAGAAACTCAAAAAGGAGAGAAAAAGAAAAGTGCTTTCCCATCAAATTTTCAGACAAGTGGCAGAATTACTTGATCTGATTTTGATTTCATTTTATTTCTCCTGTCCATCATCTGGCAGAGATGCTAGAGAACAATGAACAATTACGTGTTCAAAAAGCAAGTAAAGAAGCAGGGAAAATGAATAAAAGCCTTGTTTAATCTTAAAATTAGATAAGTAATATTTGAATAATTGTACTTTGACTAGAATAATGGCAAAGTTCCTGTCCATAACAGCCCCTTAATAAATGTTTGCTTGAGCGAATAAAAGAACTGACAGGGTTCCTTAATTGCAAAAAAGTCATTAAATTAATATTAATTATAGGATGGAAAGTTCATATAAAATATATAACTCAAAAATACATTACATTCAAGAAAATAAGATATGTCCCTTTGACACATGTTCATCTGTTAAGATTCCTAGAGTTGTGTTCACCGTTTAATCCAACTGTCTTTGTAGATCCATATACATACATATTCATATATTTGACACATATTCAGTTTGGAATGTATTCAACCTGATCATATGGAAAAGCTTAGGGTATTTGATGAGTATTAAACCCAACAACAACACATGGAGGATAAAGCCCATATTGCTAAATGTGTTTGCAATTCTAAGATGTTCTGATTAGTTCAAAAGAGCTCTTCTGTTGATAGGGATCCACTGGGGATTAAGATATTATGACATATATACGCTTAACAGATACAGCAGGAAGAAAGATGCTGGAGATAAATAAGAATGTCGGGGTGAATTGCACACCATTCTTTGGGATAAAATTTGGTCTTACCTGTGAGGAATTATCTCTAATGTACAAGGCAAGAGAGATATCATTTAAGATTTTAAACTAATGTTTCTATACATAAAAGAAAATAATTTAAACTGAAGTTCCTCATGCTTTGAAAAGTAGTAAAAAATGGTACAATAAGCAAATTTCTTTTATGAGTTTTCGTATTCGTTGGCACCTAGAGTGTTTATATAGGAGGCACACATAACCCCAGCTACATCTGATCATAAAGTCTACTTTTGACTTCGTCATAAAAGTTAAGATTATGCACTCTTGTTGGCTGATCCTGGGTGTCCATCACTAGTCAGCTCCATCAGATAGAATATGCTGCTAATAAGGGCCATGTAGCAGGATCTCTTTTTCTTATGCTATTTAGCCTCACTTTGTGTTTGCCACAGACTACAGCCATCCCAGGAACTCATGCCTTTGGTCATAAGCTAGGCTGGCTAAAAAGTGTGGGTAACAACTCTACCAGCCAATTATAAAAGCAGCTCAGGGTTCATCCCTACGGATAACAATGCCATCATCTAACATGTAAGACAGTTCAACCCCGGCATCCACTCTTGCTGCCTACTCCCCCACCCCACCAAGAAACTGTTCAGAAGGTAAATATGATCGATCTTTGCTATAAACGTCTCAGTGATTTCCCATTGATCTTCTGAGGATGAATATGAGAAGAACCACATCCTTCCCCATTATACCTCTCAGCCTCATTTTCTGCCATTTTTCCATGATTCCCTTAGACGACCACTCTCCTCTTTCCCTTTCCACCACTAACAGCCCCACCTCAGCTGTACTGGTCTCTCTATGCTCCCTAAAGGCACAAAACCCCACTCTTTGTCTCCCAAAGCACCTACCCACAGGTCAAAGCATTTTATGATTTGGGGTTTAAGATTAGTTTCCCAGAGTAGCCTTATAACCCCCATGAGAGCAAGGACGACATCAGATCTGTCTCTGCTGGATGTCCAGGACTGAGCAGAGATCCAGGGATTTAATAGAAATTTAACCAATATTTGTTGAGTGACTAAACAACAATAGCTTCTTAAGACTAAGCCTGATTCTGAAAGCCCCATTTCTCTGTGAACCATGTCTTCCTGGGGGCTCTTTCAAGGCACCATTTTTAACAAGCCCCAATGGCAGAAAAAGACTTGGGATCTTGCCCTGCTTTATTCTTATTTCCACCACTTTCCCCTTAACAGATTATATATTCATCACTCACTCCCCCCAAACACTCTAGCTTTTTCTCACCATCTATGTGTAATTCCTTTTTCTCAACTTCACTGGTACACCATCTTCTTCACCTGGCTATTTTTTATTTATTCTTCAAGCCTCATATGAAATGTCCACTTCTTGGGAAAAATGAGCAAAAGTCTAAACTATGAAATAATTATATGCAGGAATATGATAAAGACTAAGCCATTAAGATGAAGAAAATAATACAAACACAAAACAAATTATAGTGTATAAAAAACTGCTGAATGTGAAATAAAATGTTGAAGTGAGGCAAAATATAACACAAAGTAGCAGTTTAAGACAAATGTGCTGAGTAAATAGGATTGAAACCAACCCAGACATCCAACAGGAACCACATTTCTACCACCAAGATGCTTTCCAAAGGGTCTCTGTTAACTGAGGTTCTCACATATAATCTCACAGCAAAGGCTTATTATGTAACTTCACGCAACTAATGAGGAAGCATAGTTTCCCTTTCCAGAGCAAAGTCACCCCACCCTTTAAGAGGTAAGGGGATGTGGTCATGAATACAACTGCTCCAACAAAGAATATATGAGTATAAAAATCTCACATCTCTAACCAGTAGCCATGGGACAAGGATTAGGGAAGACCTTCCAAGTACATATTGGAAATTAACCTCACATTTTCTTTCATAGATGCTAATGTTAATAGATATAATGTTTTAATATAAGACATAATGCCTGTTAGTTTAAGAAAATCAAAACCCAATCTGTCCTTTATTTGGAAGCAGAAGAATGCAGTTGTTAAAGGTCTCAGATAGCATAGTCTTTTTCTAGTGCCAGCTTGCTTTGAAACTTGGGTTTAAGAAAATGTTTGAGTAAAATGCAGCCTTTGGCATGACTTCTCTCTCAGTTTCAAAGTTTATAGACTCCAAGGTTTTAGACAAAACTGCCTTTTCGTGGGGGTAAGAAAGTGATGGGTTTTAAACTGAGCTCAGCTGGCAATGCTAAGAGAGGACGGATGAATACATCTGAGGGTGGAGGGTTCACAGCCCAGCAGATCCAGGTCACTCCTCCCACACCCATAGGATGTGATGAGCAAAATCTTCAAAGATTCAGGCTCCATTAAAATATGTAATTTTCTTCTCTAAGTGTCTCAGAGATACAATACAAAGAACAAATATATCACTAAACTCAGCTGATGAGCTTATTTCAAATCAAGATGATCATTTGTAAAAAAATGCACAATAATTTCTGTATAGTAACTCTCTTATTTAAGATTATCATAATAATTTTCCCAACAACTCATTATTGAATATGCATGCCCATGCCAGTGGTTAAAGAGAAAAATATAACATTGTGAACATAAAATTTCTTACCCACCCTCCAAACTCCTAATTCAACCTTTAACTTACACAATATTAATGATGCTAAGGACTTACTATTTCTGAAGAGGGGGGGAAAAAAGCCACAAAATAAAAATACCAACATTTGTTTAAGCTACTTGAAGCCTTAACCCAGTGGCTTTCTCCACTGCACCTGGCAGCTCACATCTTCTCCCACTGAATCAAGCCGTCATGACACAGAGTAGTGGTGCCCTCCACCGACACACCTGGGCAGACAGTGGTGAGGACCAGCCAGGTGGCCTACCTGTGGGAGTGGGATGCGATGGGCGGGGACTCTCATAACACAAACAGGTGGCAGCGAGAAGCTAGAGAATCACTACAAGCAATCCCCAAGATACATGGAAAAATAGTAAATGGAGCTGATCCAAATGGAATGCTCACAATCCAGAAGTTGTATTTCTTGGTTTGAATATATATTGATGTGGGTACATTGTATATGTGCAGGTGAACATGTGTGTCTGGAATTTTTGGCAAGTGATCTGTTCCAAATAAGTAATTTTCCCAGATAACTCAAGTTCTGCCTCTTTCAGCAGCAATCTTTTGTTGACCATTTTTTAAATGTATTACACGTTGTTATCTTTTTAAACAAATGGCATTAAAATACAACCTCATCCTTTTTGAGTATGTGGGGCAATCCTTAATATAACTGGATCTCTGTGTAGATAACTGTGAAGACATTGAACTTATAACCAAATGTGTCCCACTGGCAAAGAGCCCAGCCTGCAGGGCCTCTCCCCTCTCCCAGGTGTCCTGTCCGCCTGACTCTGCTCTTATTTTGGCCTGATAGCTGCTACTCTATTCTGTAATTACATAACCTGCATCTACAGCCCTAGTTCAGAAGGAGATTTTTTGCCCAATAGAGAAGAAAGAACAAGGTGATTTGGAGCTTTTTCTCTTACCTCTGGGGTCACTGCTCTGTTCAAGAGACTTAGAGCTAAAGAAATTCCCAATGCTCCAGATAAGTTTGTCTGTAAGCTAATATTCCTACTTTACTAACCACCCATAAATTGGTTTTCATTTCAGAGAATAAAAGTAGCCCTTTGTCTAAAAATATTTTTCCAGTGGCCTAAAAATTCCATCCTTAGGGAAACTTGTTTGGGTTAACATATTAACTCATATCAGGCTATTAGTTCAGAGGACTGCCCACCATCAGGGAACAAAGTTATGAAGGAGAGAAAACAGAACAACTGAATTTGGACAATGCTGTGGAAAAAAGAGGAAAGACTGAGGGAGAATCTGAATGGGAGCCTTCAGGGGGTCAGGGGTGAGGCTGGCAAGCACTGGGCATCTGGGAGAGAGCTCTACGAAAGGGTGGCAGGCAACAAAGAATCCTTGGGGTTAACTCTCCTTGTCTCCAGGCACTCACGTGGGGCTAGTCCTCGTTCAAGGCAGAACCCAGGGAGGTGGTATCAGAGGATGTCAGACCACACCTCACACAGAGGCTCTGCTATGTATCTCTCTGCACAGAGATTCTGCTGTGAAAAACAGGTAAATGTATCAAAACTAGGTTAAAAAACTGATGAGGTTGCTTAGGCCTATGCCTCGGTCACCCATGATGGACCAGAGACAGGCACAGAAAGATCTTAATAGCTGAAAACATCACTATCTGATAGTTCGCTTTAGGAGGAATTATTGCTTAATTTCAACCACAGTTTATTATTTTAAAAAATCCAATTCACTCACAATATATAAAGTCATACTTCTGGCCTTGTGAACAGCTAGACTGGTAAATGTTGGGGGAGCGCTGGCAGCAAGAACCTACCTTCAATATTTTGATTAGTTCCGCTTGGCTTGTGCAAAATTGCACGCTTTAAATAGAGCAATGCCTTCACAGTGACTTAGCAATTATTCTGCCATTACATTGCCCCCCACAAACCTGCAGATTTTACCAAATAAATGTTTTAAAGAGATCATCATTATATTTTAACAATTTTATTCCCAATAAATGCTGTGAATGCACTGCTGTGAATATACCTCTAGAAAAACTGCATGGCTAGAATCCATAGCAATATAATTGTTCTTGGGCTCTCTGAGTAGAAATTTTCCTCCAAAGATCACACTAATTCAAGCAGACATGAAACAAAATAATTCCACACTGAAAATTAGATATTTATATGTTCAAAAATAAACACAGATTTGGGAATAGCCTGTGAGAAGCAGAATAAAATTAAAATTAGTAGATATAGAAGTGGAATAAAGATAACATTAGAGATCTAAAAGAAAGCCTTCCTCAGAAAATTCTACACATAGTTTCTTATCATTTTATGGTGTCCCAGTGAAGACCATACAAACTACCTGAGTGTTTCAGTTACCAATTGCTGTGTAACAAACCTCCCCCAAAACTCAGTGGCTTACAACAACGAATGATGTTTGAACTTGATTCTGTGGGTGGACTGTGTTTCCTCTGCCCCATGTGATGAAGGCTGGCATCTCTCACCAGCTAGAAAGTCCCCAGAAGGCTGGGGTTTCCTCCATGTGGCGCCTCTCCCTCCACAGCCTCTTCAAGTGCCTCTCTCTCCAACAGGATAATCTAAGCTTCCTTACAGCATGGCAGCTGGGTTCCTGAAGGAAGAAAGAAGTTTCTACACCTTTAAAGGGCTAGGTCTGGAACTACACATTCTGCCACAATGTAGAACTTCCAGATTAGAATGCAGGTAATTAAGAAATCCAAATAAAATGCCTTATATGACTTCCTTTTTGTATACAAGAAAGCATGCAAATAGGAAACAATCCACAATACCACCAAAAACCAAGGGCAAGTAATGAGTTCATCTCAGAATTAAGGAAGGGCCGCCAAATGCTAACAGGAGGACATGAAGAAACACCATTAATGGCTAGTGCACATCCTACCTCCTGAATCAAAATGATAAGACAAGGAAATGAGTGCCAACCCCTAATGTGGGGACAAGAAAGCTGTACTAACCTAGAAACAACAAGCATGAAAACAGAGAAAGAAACCTAGTGAAGTGGCATATTACAACAATAAAAATTAAAGACTTTTGTCTTCCACTATCTTTCTCTGTCCTACATTTTTTATGATGCCCCAAGCACATGATATGTGGGCACAGACCACGGAGTTGTGGGATGAATGCATCTTAACTGCGGATGGCACCCAAGATAGGCAGGGCCGGGGCAGAGGAGTCCTGCCAGGGTGCGCTGAAGATGCTCAGCTTGAGTGATCGTCCTCCTGTGGAGGCACTGCAGCCCTTATGAGGGAGCAGGGCATAAAGCTGATAGTCTGGCTTTTGGAGAAAGACACCTTAATTGAGGCCGAGGGTTTGACAAGGAGTAATAGGGGAGAGAGCAATGAGACAGAACCCATGTGAGTGTGCCCACAGGAGCAGGTGGATTGCTGTAAGAATTACTGATTATCGCAATCATCAGGACAATGGCAACTAACTTAAAGTATTGTCTATGAAGCCCCATTTCACAGATGAGGAACTAGAGGCCCAGGGAGATTTCAAGAACAAGACGATGGTTACACAGTATAAAAGGCAGAGCCAGATTTTGAAGGCAGGTAGTCCAGAATCTGCTTTCTGAAGCACCTTACAACCTTGTATGTATGTAACCGATAAGTAGCATATGCTCTGGCCATAGGTGATGCTGGTTTCCACTCACATCAGGTGTTGTCATGCCCCTGGTACCTTGGATGTGCTCTTCTTCTAGAATTCTCCCACGGCCTAGCCGGTCTCATCCAGTGTGCAGGGCAGCTGCAGTGTCCCTTCTCTGTTGCAATATCTGAGCTTTAAGCAGTGATTTCCTCCTTCCTCTACACCCCTCTGAATGGCAATTACCAAACCATTTTACAACTATCTGGGAGGAAGACAATTTTGTTGCTTAACAATGAAATGTTTTAGCTTTTTGAAGATTAAAGGAAATAATATAAGGAACAACCACCCCTGACTTTACCACTTACAGATATAACTGAAGCCTCCTGTGTACAGCTCCCTGACCCCATTTCCTCCCTGCCCTCACCTTCCCCAAGCCAATCACTACCCTGAATCTCACATTTACCTTTATCAGGTTCTTATATTTTAACTACATGTGCATGTATAAAATAAGCAGGCAATTTTACAGGTTAGTAACTTCATATAACTGGTATACCATAAATGTATTTTTGCATCTTGTTCTTTTTTTATTCAATGTTTTGTTTCCACATCAACCCATGATAATTCACACAGTTCCGCTCTATTCATTCTAATTGCTGCATAGTGTTCTGTTGTATTCTGGTGCCACCTACATTTTCTCTTCTCCTGCTGATGGTTATTCCCAGTATTTCACTCTTTCAAACAATGTTGAAATGACTTTATTTCTCATATCTGGTTGTGCTTGTTTGAGACTTTCTTGGATTGCCTATGTAAATCACAGCATGTATGTCATTGGCCTATCAGATATTGCCAAAGGTGTGCTAGCAGTGAGTAAAACTCCCCATCACTTCACCTTCTTGCCAGTTCTTTGTATTATGGAACTTCACACTTTTTTTTTAACTGATAAAATTGTATTTCATAGTTGCTTTAATTTTCATTTCTATATAAATTACTGAGGTTGAGCAAATTTTGACCCATTTGTGGGTCAATTCTATTTCCTATGATAGAAGTCACCGGTTCCAAATCTTTGATAATTTCTGATGGAGTTGTTTGACTTTAGCTTACTTATTGGAAGAATTCATTTATATTTCTTGGACAATAACCCATGAGGTTCTATATTTTATGAATATCCTCTGGTAGTCTTTGGTTTTTCTTTTCTTTTTCAGTCTTGATGTACAGAATTTTTAATTTTTACATGGTATATTTTGACAATATTTTCACTTATTATTTTTATGTTTGTGTGTTGTTTAAAAAACGTCAAGTCCATAAAATTATTCTTCTATATTTTCCTCTTAAAGTTTGAAATTTTGTTTTTCACATTCAGATCCTTAAACAACCTGGAATTGATTCCTACACATGATGTGTAATACAGTTTCATTTCTTCTCCCTTAAAAATGGTTCAACAAGGAGTTGCAGTACTTGTATCAGACAAAATAGACGTCAAAACAAAGTCATGATAGACAAAGAAGGACATTACATAATGATAAAAGGGTCAGTACAACAAGAGGATATAACTATTATAAATATCTATGCACCCAACACAAGATCACCTACATATATGAAACAAATACTAACAGAATTAAAGGGGGAAATAGAATGCAATGCATTCATTTTAGGTGACTTCAACACACCACTCACTCCAAAGGACAGATCAACCACACAGAAAATAAGTAAGAACACAGAGGCACTGAATAACACACTAGAACAGATGGACCTAACAGACATCTACAGAACACTCCATCCAAAAGCAACAGGATACACATTCTTCTCAAGTGCACATGGAACATTTTCAAGAATAGATCATATACTAGGCCACAAAAAGAACCTCAGTAAATTCAAAAAGATTGAAATTGTACCAACCAGCTTCTCAGATCACAAAGGTCTGAAACTAGAAATAAATTACACAAAGAAAATGAAAAAGCCCACAAACACAAGGAGGATTAATAACATGCTCCTAAATAATCAATGGATCAATGACCAAATAAAAACAGAGATCAAGCAATATATGGAGACAAATGACATCAATAATTCAACACTGCAAAATCTCTGGGATGCAGCGAAGGCTGTGCTAAGAGGGAAATATATTGCAATGCAGGCCTACCTCAGGAAAGAAGAAAAATCCCAAATGAACAGTCTAAACTCACAATTAATGAAACTAGAAAAGGAAGAACAAATGAGGCCCAAAGTCAGTAGAAGGAGGGACATAATAAAGATTAAAGCAAAATAAATAAAATTGAGAAGAATAAAACAATAGAAAGAATCAATGAAAGCAGAATCGGGTTCTTCAAGAAAATATACAAAATATATAAACCCTTAGCCAGACTTATCAAGAAAAAAAGAGTCTACAGACATAAACAGAATCAGAAATGAGAAAGGAAAAATCACTATGGACACCACAGAAATACAAAGAATTATATACAAAGAATTATGAGAGAATACTATGAAAAATTATACGGTAACAAACTGGATAACCTAGAAGAAATGGACAACTTCTTAGAAAAATACAACCTTCCAAGGCTGACCCAGGAACAAACAGAAACTCTGAATAGGCCAATTACCAGCAAAGAATTGAACTGGTAATCAAAAAACTACTAAGAACAAAACCCCTTAACTAGATGGTTTCACTGCTGAATTTTATCAAACATTTAGTGAAAACCTAATACCCATCCTCATTAAAGTTTTCCAAAAAGCAGAAAAGGAAGGAATACTCCCAAACACATTCTACAAGACCACCATCACTCTAATACCAAAACCAGGCAAAGACACCCCAAAAAAGAAAATTACAGACCAATATCCCTGATGAACATAGATGCAAAAATACTCTACAAAATATTAGCAAACCGAATTCAAAAATACATCAAAAAGATCACCCATCATGATCAAGTGGGATTCATCCCAGGGATGCAAGGATGGTACAACATTCGAAAATCCATCAACATCATCCACTACATAACCAAAAAGAAGGACAAAAACCACATGATCATCTCCATAGATGCTGAAAAAGCATTGGACAAAATTCAACATCCATTCATGATAAAAACTCTCAACAAAATGGTTATAGAGGACAAGTATCTTAACATAATAAAGGTCATATATGACAAACCCACAGCCAACATTATACTTAACAGCGAGAAGCTGAAAGCTTTTCCTTTAGATCGGGAACAAGACAAGGATGCCCACTCTCCCCACTTTTATTCAACATAGTTTTGGAGGTCCTAGCCATGGCAATCAGACAACACAATGAAATAAAAGGCATCCAGATTGGTAAAGAAGAAGTCAAACTGTCACTATTTGCAGATGAGATGATATTGTACATGAAAAACCCTAAAGATTCCACCCCAAAACTACAAGATCTAATATCTGAATTCAGCAAAGTTATGGGATACAAAATTAATACACAGAAATCTGTAGCATTCCTATACACTAACAGTGAACTAGCAGAAAGAGAAATCAGGAAAACAATTCCATTCACAATTGCATCAAAAAGAATAAAATACATAGGAATGAACCTAACCAAGGAAGTGAAAGACCTATACCCTGAAAAATACAAGACACTCTTAAGAGAAATTAAAGAGGACACTAATAAATGGAAATTCATCGCATGCTCTTGGCTAATATTGTCAAAATGGCCGTCCTGCCTAAAGCAATCTACAGATTCAAGGCAATCCCTATCAAAATACCTACAGCATTCTTTAATGAACTAGAGCAAATAGTTCTAAAATTTTCATATGGAACCACAAAAGACCCCAAACAGCCAAAACATTCCTGAGATGGAAGAATAAAGCAGGGGGAATTATGCTCCCTGACTTCAATCTCTACTACAAACCTACAGTAATTGAGACAATTTGGTACTGGTACAAGAACAGAGCCATAGACCAGTGGAACCCAGAGATAATAGAGAGCCCAGATGTAAACCCAAACATATATGGTTAATTAATATAAAATAAAGGAGCCATGGTTATACAATGGGGAAATGACAGCCTCTTCAACAGCTGGTGTTGGCAAAACTGAACAGCTACATGTAAGAGAATGAAACTGGACTACTGTCTAACCCCATATACAAAAGTAAACTCAAAATGGATCAAAGACCTGAATGTAAGTCATGAAACCATAAAACTCTTAGAAAAAAACATAGGCAAAAATCTCTTGGACATAAACATGAGCAACTCCTTCATTAACATATCTCCTGGGGGAGGAAAACAAAACAAAAATGAACAAGTGGGACTATATCAAGCTGAAAAGCTTCTGTACAGCAAAGGACACCATCAGTAGAACAAAAAGACATCCCACAGCATGGGAGAATATACTCATGAATGACATATCCGATAAGGGGTTGACATCCAAAATATATAAAGAGCTCACGCACCTCAACAAACAAAAAGCAAATTAGCCAATTAAAAAATGGGCAGAGGAGCTGAACAGACATCTCTCCAAAGAGGAAGTTCAGATGGCCAACAGACACATGAAAAGATGCTCCACATCGCTAATCATCAGAGAAATACAAATTAAAACCACAATGAGATATCACCACACACCAGTTAAGGTGGCCACCATCCAAAAGACAAACAACAACAAATGTTGGCGAGGATGTGGAGAAAAGGGAACCCTCCTACACTGCTGGTGGGAATGTAAATTAGTTCAGCCATTGTGGAAAGCCATATGGAGGTTCCTCAAAAAACTCAAAATAGAAATACCATTTGACCCAGGAATTCCACTCCTAGGAATTTACCCTAAGAATGCAGAGGCCCAGTCTCAAAAAGACATATGCACCCCTATGTTTATCACAGCACTATTTACAATAGCCAAGAAATGGAAGCAACCTAAGTGTCCATCAGTAAATGAAAGGATAAAAAAGAGGTGGTACATATACACAATGGAATATTATTCAGCCATAAGAAGAAAACAAATCCTACCGTTTGCAACAACATGGATGAAGCTTAGAGGGTATTATGCTCAGTGAAATAAGCCAGGCTGAGAAAGACAGTATCGAATGATTTCACTCATCTGTGGAGTATAAGAACAAAGGAAAAACTGAAGGAACAAAACAGCAGTGGACTCGCAGAACCCAACAATGGACTAACAGTTACCAAAGGAAAAAGGACTGGGGAGGATGGGTGGGAAGGAAGGGATAAGGGGGGAAAAGGGACATTACAATTATTACATGTAATGCAGCAGTGGGGGACAAGGGAAAGGCAGTATTTATAGAGAAGACAAGTAATGATTCTATAGCATCTTACTACGCTGATGGACAGTGACTGTAGTGGGGTATGTGGGGGGGATTTGTTAATAGGGGGTCTAGTAACCATAATGTTGTTCAAGTGACTGTACATTAATGATACCAAAATAAAATAAATAAAATTTTTTAAAATGGTTCAACATCATCCATTGAGTAGTCTATTTTTCCTTCACTGATTTATTTATTTATTTTTATTAAGGTATCACTGATGTATGATCTTATGAAGGTTTCACATGAGCAATATTGCAGTTACCACATTCACTCTTATTATCACTTTCCCCACATACACCCCATTGCAGTCACTGTCCATCAGCGTAGTAAGATGCTATAGAGTCACTACTTGTTTTCTCTGTGCTATACTGCTGTTCCCATGACCCCCCTACATTATGTGTGCTAATCATAATGCCCCTTAATCCCCTTTTCCCTCCCTCCCCTCCCACCATCCCCAATCCCTTCCCTTTGGTAACTGCTAGTTCCTTCTTGGGGTCTGTGAGTCTGCTTCTGTTTTGTTCCTTCAGTTTTGCTTTGTTGTTATACTCCACAAATGAGTGAAATCATTTGGTACTTGTCTTTCTCCACCTGGCTTATTTCACTGATCGTAACACCCACTAGCTCCATCCATGTTCTTGCAAATGGTAGGATTTGTTTTTTTCTTATGGCTGAATAATATTCCATTGTGTATATGTACCACATCTTTATTCATTCATCTACTAATGGGCACTTAGGTTGCTTCCATGTCTTGGCTATTGTAAATAGTGTTGTGATAAACATCGGGGCGCATATGTCTTTTTGAATCAGGGATCTTGTTTCCTTTGAGTAAATTCCTAGGAGTGGAATTCCTAGGTCAAATGGTATTTCTATTTTTAGTTTTTTGAGGAACCTCTATATTGCTTTCCACAATGGCTGAACTAATTTACATTCCCACCAGCAGTGTAGGAAGGTTCCCCTTTCTCCACATCCTCACCAGCATTTGCTGTCCTGTCTTTTGGATGTTGGCCATCCTAACTGGTGTGAGGTGATATCTCACTGTGTTTTTAATTTGCATTTCCCTGATAATTAGCATCCATCACTGATTTATAATACCACCTATGTGATTTGGATCAAGCTTTATCCTTATATTATTTTAACTTTTTACTCATATTTAATATTTATATGTTAACAATATATTAGATAGTGTTCTAAACACCTGACAAGTATTAATTCACTGAGTCCACAGTCGAGTGAGGAAGCAAAATCAAAGAATCATTGACTTGCACTACATAATACAGTCACTAAGTGGCAAAAACAGGGTTCAAACCCAATCTGTGCTTTTGAGTTAAGAGTTAAGAATATTTATGATGCTATAGCGGAAAGGCTTATTTTGCTCAAGTTCACCAAGTCATTTGCTCACCATTCCTTTCTTCTGGTCCTAGCTTTCTTCTTCCTGAGCAGTGTTCACTAGTAATACCTTCAGTGAGTTTCCCTCGTATTTGTTAGTCTGAAAATGTCTTCATTGTCTATAGTTCATATTCA
>JAVSCE010017049.1:0-112096 GCA_032199065.1 Smutsia gigantea
GAGCTCTGCTCTCCTGGACCGTGCTTCAGACACAGGGACAGCACCCACAGAGAGGCAGACAGCAGCTGTTAGAGCAAATGAGTATTGGACCATTCAAGTCAGAGATTCAGTGACAAGGAATTCTGGGAACCACATACCTAAAGAGATACTTATCAGTAGAAGCTTAAGTGCAGGGTAGATTGAGGCAAAATGACTGAAAACAAGGCTGAGAGATAAAAAAGCGGATTGAGCATAGAGTGTCTGAAGGAGGAGGTAGGACTACATTAGGAGGCAGGGAGGCAGGGCACAAACATGCTAAGGGTTCCTCAGTCCCACACTTACAAAGGCTCTTCTCTTCTCAGAGTCCCGAGTCATCTCACCTGAAAAAGCAACCTGGCCTAGAGAAGAGAAAAACCTGGCTTTAAATCCTAGGTTGGCCCCTCACTCTCTGCGGGACCTTTAGCCATTTACTTAATAGCTCTTTGCCTCAGCTTCCTCTTCTGTGAAGAGGGACAACAATAGTAGAATTGGTCCAAGAAAATACCTGCAACAGTGCTTGGCACACAGCAGTAGCTCACTAAACATTAGATACCTTTATTATATGTTTGTCAACAGCCATGCCAATACATTACTTAAAAGGGTTGATAGTAACCACACTAGTCTGGGTAAGTAATAACGTAGATAACTGTTTAATCACTGTGTTGTATACTTGAAACCAATAAATATAATATTGTACATCAGCTATACTTCACTAAAAAAGTGTTGATAATGTGCCCCACAACCTAAAAGTTGTACTTAAGATTTAATGAAAAGGAAAGGTAACTTCCTCACTCTCTCTTACTTTAGTAAATAAATTGAGGAGTTTCCTATATTTTTATTTGTATTCATCCTTGTAATCTTCCACATACAGAAAGCAAATCCTTCAAAAAACAGCATAAAAATGAACATCCATGTGTCTTTCAGAGAAGATAGCTGAAGAGGGGAGAAGCTGGAAGCTTCTGTTACTCTGGGGACAGATAATTAAGCAGTAAAAACTGGGAAAGAGAAGCCGAAGGGGAGAAAAAAAGGGAAAGGTAGAAACAGCTAATGGTTAATCTCTGGATTTTAACTGGGATGGACACTATTTGGCCTGATAAAGATCAAGTTGTCTTGCCCAATCGTTTAACCAAATGACTCCCAACTGAAGGAGATAGTAAGCTAAGAAGAGGGAGACTGAACCTAATGGTGGTGCCGCACATGTGAACATTAAGGCTGAAAAATACAACCTCAAGAATAGTGTTGTAAGAGCCGTAATGTGACCTTGATTGAGAATGCCTGTTGAAAGGGGCATATATATGATTTTCATACACACTCCCTCAGTTGAAAATTTTGCTCTAGAAAACAGTCATCATCTCTAGACTGAACTAATGCAACAGCTTTTTATCTGGTCTTCCTCATTCCACACTCACCAGACTGTGGTCCATTCTCTACACAGAGCCCGAATTATCTATGTAAAATACAAAAGTGTATCACTGCCTGATTAGACTCTATTACACTTAGAATGTATTCAAATTCCTGCCTTAGCCTGTAAGATCCTGCATTATCTGGCCCTTGCCCTCTTTCTGACCTCCTTTTGTATCCCCCAAGTTTTGATTACACTGGTACTACACTGGCTCTCAGTTCCCCAACTTGTTCCAGCCTCAGGGCCTTTGCACTTGGCTATTCTCTCCCTAGAGCTCTTCTCTCACAGCTGCTCAGAGTGGTCAAGTTTTGGCACAAATACCACCTCCTTTTCTAAACTACCCCATCTAATGAAGAGTCCACCAACAATTCTCTGATCCATTTAATTTTCTTCACAATTTGTCACTAGCTGAAATATTCATGTATTTGTCTGCAAGTTTACCTTTTTCCTTTATCAGAACATAGCTTCATGAGAGCAAGGACCTTGTTTACCCAATACCTCACATTGTGTCTGGCATGAATTTAGATTCCATATGTTTTTGTTGAATATGTAAATAAATAATATGCAAATAGAACCTAGATGCTGAAAGAAGAAAAGGAAATGTGTTTATGAGAATATATTTCTAAGGGGTGGAATGGCTCAAAGGACATTAGGAAAAATTTTCTCAGGGTTTAGACCAATAAAAGTCCTCTGTCATAGGAATAAACTTATATTTAATGCCATTTTAAACTAACATGCAATTTGGGATTGGAAAGGATGAGTCACTGATCTTGTAAATAAAAATCTGGCACAAACGTTACCTGTTTGGCAATTTTACATATCCATATTTCATAATTAGGTCCATGACTTCTTTTCCTCATATAAAGCTTATTCCTCTTTTGAGCTCAAAGCAAACTTTGTTTTAAAAACAATTTAATGCTTTCAGTTTGTGTTGATGTTCAGATAACTGGTTGTTTCAGACATAACTTTTAAGTAGCCAATAATAAAACAATTGGTATTAAGTGGATATTCAAATATTGATCCCATAACAAAATTCTATCTCTTTACAAATTTTATAGAATCTTTCATTACAGATGCCCCATGTAATTTAACTGAGAATTTTCTGGGGGGCCTGTTAAACATTCAGATTCCTGAACCCCATTCATAGAATTTCTGTTTCTATAGATCTAAGCTGAGGTCAAGGAATCTGAGTATTTGTTTAAAATGCTTCCTAGGTGTAACTGAAGCCTGCCAGGCTTAGGAAATACTGATTTTAATCCAACCTCCAACTCAGTCCAGAATGCTTTTATCCACATTCCTAACAAATTGTTTCTAGAGACATTTTGGGCTCTTCTAGAGGGGGTGACCCCATCTCCATATAGTTTGTTAACCTTTATTGGAAAGGTCTGGTGGTAGGAATGCTTTGGTTACATTGAACTGAAATGGGTCTGCCTGTGACTTCCTTCCATAGGTCTAGTTCTGCCTCTACCATCACAAGGATTATTAGGTATGAAAGCCCTTCATGAATTTTAATACAGCTTTCAGGTCCCCACAAATTTTTCCTCTACAGCTAAACAGCCAGCTTCCACAAACAATTGCTCAGATTCTTTGTTGTCCCTGCACCCTACCACACCATCCATATTCTCCTTTCGGAGCCCTCCACTCTCCCACTGTCAGACCTAGGGTCCCTAACCCAGCTGCAAGCCACTTGCTTCTGCATAGCAATGGACTGGCATGTTGCCAGAAATCATATGGAACTGTACATACCTTATACTGTTGGCTTTCAAATGCTAATATGCCAAGTGATGCCACAATGTGGAGAAATTGTCAACAGTCCATGGTAAAATGAGAAAAGTGATTAAGTTCATTTGATCTAAATGAATACATTTTCTTCCTTTATTATGTCCTGCCCAGGTCCTTTTTAAATTCTTTTAAAGAACTACAGGTTAATAGACATTTTCCTTGCTCGGTTGGACTAGAAAGGTAGTCAGTCTCCTGCTGATGAGCACTCTTTCTTTGCACAGGTCCTAAAGAAAACTTAAATCCGGGAGCCACAGCCCTAGCCTTGTCACCCTTGCTGATATACCAATGCTCTCTACTCCAACTCTTGCCTCTCTAATGTCCACGACATCACAAGATAATACAGGCTCACAAATCATTACATCATTAGAATCAACTGGAAAAAACAGATTCCCAAGGTCCCCTACCAGAAATGGTTCAGTAGGTCTGAGGCAAGGCTCAATGTCTCCATTTTTTTAAGCTCCCCAAATGATCCTGATGATCACCCAGGGCTAGAAAGCACTTCCAGGATATGCATTTATTCAGTGTTCCTCCGCTATGCATTTATGACTTATTACCACGGATCAGGGCTGATTAGGAAAGCAGAAGTCTGGTCACGTGTACTAAAGCAGGCAGGCAGATCTTGATACATAAATGTTTAGCCTATTCCTGCTCTTAGGTATGAACACATCTGCAATTGTTATCCTTTCCTCCTCTTTTAGCCTTGTTCTTATCAGGCCAGGTGTTCTTTGTTTGAGGTTTAGACACACTTGCTCCACCTGCCCTACTCCACCCAATAAATTGACCCCAACACCTTTGGATTTTATCAATATTCTTATTAAAGTGTGGTGTCCAGAACTGGACATAATACTCATACATAACAACCCTTAATAATCTGTACACTAAAATCTAAACATGACTCAAATCACCTTCACTTTTATAGAGGCACCAGCATATTAATGTCATTTGGGCTTTGGACCAATTCATGTTGTCTGGTTTCACCTGAATTCCGACAAGCAAGCCTTCTTTATCCAATACAACTGATGTTTACAAATACAACTTCTAACTACACATTTATTCAAGTTATACAACTGCAAGTTATAAATTTTATCACATTAGCTTCAAGTGTCTTTTCAACATATTATATCATTTTCAATTCTGATTTTTTCATCCAACATATTGAGTCTCCTTTGCAGAGAGTATCTTATGTAATGGGTTCTATGTCATGTGAACTTGAGAAATAAGATATCTATGCTATTATTCCAATAACTGATAGCCATGACAGCAGAAAACACAGTGTTTCGTAAATATTCTGCTTGGAAACAGCTAATGTCACTCTTCGCATTCCACTGGCCATAGTCTGACACAGCCAGACACACGGCCAAGCCTGACACTGATGGGGTGGGAAGTATAATCTTCCTGTACAAAAGGGCCCCACCGAAAGGTATCTGGTCCTGCAGGAAAAGGTATTAGGTCTATCTTTTTGAAATTGAGGTCATATGTACCTTTCTCCACTCTTTTGAATTTTTCCCGTTCTTGAAATTTTCTCAGAGGATATGATAGTGCTACAATCATATCAATGGAATTGTTTATTATCTAAAATGTAATTTGTGTGGGACAGGGTGCACTTGAATTTATCTATTTAAAGTTACAGTTAAGCTTCTCCTATGATGGATGTCAATGTCCTGTTAATCCAATGATCTTTCCATGTTGCCAGCTTAAAGATCATTCTTCTTGGTGTAGACAGAAGAAAGCAGAAGTGCAATGTTTTCTTTTAATATGATACCATCATTCTCTAACAGTGGACCTATAATTTTCATCTATCTTTGTTCTGAAAATAGCTCTAAAAATTGCTGCTGTTGTCTCTAGTGGTTTTTGCAAGCCTCAGCTAATCCTTGGCTTTAACTCTGTTGAAATTCTTGTCCTATTCATTTGTATCCTTTATTTATATGTTCTCCTATCCACAATTTATGTTGATATCTTCCAGCTTTATCAGATAACTCATAGTGCAAATATGCCATGTTCTCTACCTGCTTCCCATTTTGCTTTCCATTGAGAGTATTTTTAACTGTGTGGCCAGAATTTCATAATTCAGTCTTCCTCATCACCATGGAATTATATTCACTTATTTGGGTCTCATCTTGAAAATGTCTTAATTTTTTAAAGAAAATATTTAATCAGCTATTAATCTGATGCTCCACCTTTATTCTGTCTTCATGGTTTTTTAATGGCATGATTATGAGAGGCAATATAGCATGAAGGTTAAAAGCTGGAGATGAAATTTGAATCTTGGCTTTTTTACTCCGGAGCATGTAAACTTAGGCAAATTAGTTAACTTTTCTGTACCTCAATTTCCTCATCTGGGAAATGGGAACAGTTATAGTACTTTCCTTATACTTTTATTGTAAGGACTGATTGAGGTAATATATCAAAAATACTTGGAACAGTGCCTGACACATAGTAGTCCTATATGCCTATTATTATTGGGTCATATAGTTAAACTGCCTAAGGCATGGTAGCTTTTCTGGTTCTGCTGATGTACAGATGTTATAGTTTCTTACAGTCTTAGAGGGTAGTATTCCTCTTTAGAATAATTCCTTTTAGAATTTGCTAAGCATTTAACAAACTGGGAGCTAACACCCACAGTAGGCATATGGGAAAGGAATTCCAGTTCAAGATGGTGGGCAGCAACTCAGGCTGTCTTACCTTCCTCTTGAGACTATGGAAAACATAATAAAGAAATTCACAAGACAATGAAGCCTTCACAGCCAAGAGAATAAGAGAGATGAATCAACAAATCCCTAGGAATAGAAAGCAGACCAAATCCCACAGTGAAGTGGAAAAGAGCACAGGAGGCTGGACACAGAACATCGCAGAAGGCCATGGTGAAGGGCAGAGCCTGACTTCCGGCAGGACTTCAGAGAGGCTCCTCGCTCAGAGTGAGCAAGTATAGTGGGGGATAGTGAAAACAAGGGGGGCACTGAAAACCCTTCAGTAAAATCACTGCACTAATACGTATACACACACACACGTAACACACCCGGGGATCTCTGCATGCAGCATAAAAGGCAACCCAGTGTTCCTTCCTACGAGACAAAAGCAGTGCAGATAAAAACCTAAAGGAATTGAGTAAGCTGCCTGGGAGCCTGGGAATAGTACAGGTTGCTAATGTAAGCTCTGGTTTCCTAGTCCCTCACCCACTAACCTTTAGGCAAATCCTGCAAGTAATAAAGGACCTACCTACATAAAAAGAGACTTCAATTCAGGGAAGTGGCATCCTGGGGAAATAAAGTGACCTATAGAGCAGCCAAAGAACCCTGCACCCCAACCTGGAATAATCAAGCTCAACATTTAGCCTAAAATAGGAACTGAGAAGGACCACCAAACCTGTGAGGAAGACTAATAGTATTAAAGAGAAAGATTAAGATAAAATCAGAGCCATAGACCCAGGAGAATACAACGGAAATGTAAGGAACAGCAGAAATCTTAAAAAAAAATTCTAATTAGTCTCCTCATTAGTTTTTAAATGACGTTGTAACTTTAAAAACAGGAACAAGAATCTATAAAAATGATATAAATCACAGTAAAAACTAGCTCTTAAAATTTTTTTGAATGCAAAAACAAAAAATTCATAGGGCAGTAGAATAAAAAATTCATCAGAACATAGAATGGAAAAATAAAAAGATGACACAGATGACAAGAAGATAAGAGTCACAATGTATCAGTCCATAAAGTTCAATGTTCAACCAATTGGGGTTCCAGAAAGAAAACAGAGAAAATAGAGGAAAGTAAATTATTTTTTTTTAAAAAAGAAAGAAAACACAGAAAGACACAAGCCATTATCACGAAAGGGCCACTGAATATTAACACCATGTTACATAGTATTGATTCAAGAGATACGCCCAAAGTTGAGGGAACAAGAAATAAAACATACTATTACTGCAGACATGGAAACAGTTACAACAGAAAACTTAAAATTAATAATGTAATACCAAACACTGGGAGAAAGAATGGAAAAAAAGTTGAGTAGTGTTTCAGGAAGTTAAATCTACAACATTCAGAGCAGAAAATCATCAATAATAATTAAAGCTGATTAATTAAGAAATAACAGTACAAACATACTATATTTATAGAAGACACCATTACAAAGTTAACAGTGATTTTAACTGAGAGAATGAGATTTGCAAAAAGGACAGATCACAGTATATTTTGCTACTGAATTTTACTATACCAGATTATTTTTTATATAGTGTTTCATTCTCCAGTCAGTCTAGCATTTTTTTGTACAACATAAAAGCTATCTATGGCCTATATAGACAGCAAGTAATGAATGTGATGGAATAGTATGACCCATTGCCAGGCTCTTTGGGAGAATGTAAACAGTCCCAGGAGGGAGAATGGATCACTGTCTGGGCTGACCAAAGGTGAATGTCATCCATTGGGTAACTACAAAGGCATTTGGAGTCTCTTCCCAAAACCCCAGGCAAGAATCTATGTTTTCAGCTTGCCTGAACTGCCAAGATTTCCATACCTTAATAGAGATGAGACTTTTCATCGGAAGCCATTCTGCCACTATCAACACCAGGTTTCAGTACCTCTCTTAACTCTAACCTTGTGTTGGAACTTGAGATAAAACACAATACTCTATAGTTGTTCTTAACTTCAGGAGTCTCAGCTGCTGAGTTGAACCATTTACTTCAACAAAAATGACTGAGTACCTACTTTGTGCAAGGCACCATGGGAATACACATAAACAAGACAGACCAGTTCTCTCAGGGAGCCTGGGAAACACTAACCAAGAGAGAGTTGTACATAGCCAATTTTAATACAAGACTGAACACAAATGAATTGGAGCATAAAGAAGGAAGAGAGTACTTCCAGTTTAGGAAAGGATCAGGAAAGACAAAGTGAGGAGATGTCAGAAGTGAGCTGGGATCCTGGACTTTGCATCACCAGGATCCTGCAGGCAGGGCTGTGATAGAGCTGTGACTTCTTGGCTTGTAATGTTAGCCGCGCCTGCCCTGGCCAAGGACAATGTTGGTATCTCTAGTTCAGGGTGGCTATGAATTTCTGTGATTAAATGCTATATTCATTCCGAATGCCTCAAACATACCCACACATATGCTTTTTCCTTGGAAAATATGAATTGGTAAAATATAAATCTAGCAGAGTACAGAAGTCTATGTGTGGTATAAGCAAACCAGACCTCATTCATAACTCCAACTAAATCCAAAATTCTGGGTTGTTTCTAATTTTAATAGCATATCTCAACATGTGTTCATGTCCATGTGTCTACATTCTACCCTCAAATCCAGAAGATTAAAGAACCAGAGAATGTTAAAATTGGAAGGCACCTTGGCTATTATTCAATATAATCCTATCATTTAACAGATGAAGAAACAAGGCCAAAATAGGATGATTGTGACTTCCTAAGGTTACACAGCCAACTAGATGTAAAGCCTGGATTTAAATCAAGTTTCTGAAAGCAGGTCCAGAGCTCTTTGTTCTGGATACAATGCTGACAGAAAATGAGAAGATAGAAAAAGCCAGAGGCAATAAAGAAATAAAAAGTACTGCTTATTTAAGTTACTGGCAATAGATCTAGAATTATCAGCGTTTCTGAAATAAATTCCAAATCATTTTAGGGAACTGTTTTTCTTGAGATTTTTTTTCCTACTTGCTCCAAATGTATACATGTTAGCTACCAAAATACCACATTCTTCTTTTCAAATTATTTTAACTAATTGTTTAACTCCTTAAATGATTACATAATTATTAAAAATAAATATTTGTTTCATTACAGTAGCCAAGAAAATGGTCATCATCTTTGTTTCACTGAAGTAAAAATAATAAGTATTTTTAAAATAGGTATTCTTTTAACTTAATATTATATATCCAGAAACATCATATTTTTTAAATAATTGGTTTTAGAGCAGAGACTGTGTTGTGTTTGCTTATGACTACCAGTATCTACCAACATCTACCATAGCACCTGGCTTATAGAATATACTCAATAAATATCAGTTGAATAAATAAATGAATTTATTCTATATTGTATTGGAATTGTCAATCAACCTTTGTATATCACACATTATATAGAATATTTACATGGTATAAATCTGACATATAACACTATTTGGATGCATTCAAAACTTTGTCTACCCTTGATTTAAAATCAGTCCATCCCTTATTACACTCAGTGAAATAAGCCAGGCGGAGAAAGACAAGTGCCAAATGATTTCCCTCATTCGTGGAGTATAACAATGCAGCAAAACTGAAGGAACAAAACAGCAGCAGACTCAGAGACTCCAAGAAGGAACTAGTGGTTACCAAAGGAAGGTGGGTGGGGAGGGAGGGAGAAGGGGATTGAGGGGTACTATGTTTAGTACACATGGTGTGGGGGATCATGGGGAAAACAGTGTAGCACAGAGAAGGCAAACAGTGAATCTGTGGCATCTTACTACACTGAAGGACAGTGACTGCATTGGGGTATGAGTGGGGACTTGATAATATGGATAAATGTAGTAACCACGTTGTTTTTTGTTTTTTCATGTGAAACCTTCATAACAGTGTATATCAATAATACCTTAATAAAAAAAAATAAGTCCATCCTTTCCCAAAGCAAACTGATGCCATGATTAATGTCCTTCCTTTAGACCCACCTTGCAAGCAAATCCCCGGTGACAGAGCCTTGCAGAAGTTGAATCTTGCCTTCCTCCTTTCCTTATCACAACCCAGGGGAGGGTTCTAGAGGTGGAGCACACACCTGGCTCCAGACCTTACTCCCAAGCCCAAGGGAGGACTTCTTGACTGGCCAAAAGTCTCTAGTTCAAATCTCCAGATGCCTTCTTTATAATGCCTCACAAACTGCTAATGGGCTAACCGGGCGACATCCTAGGAATTTTGCAGGGAATTTCTAACCCAGAGAGCTGTTTGCCAGGGCACAAAACATGGATGCATACAGTTTTATCAAGAACATTAAGAAACTCACTGAGGAAGTTAAAAATGGACATTAAAAGACCTTTTTTTTAAATCATGAGGACTTTATTTATATGTTTTGTATATAAATAAGATGTTAACACAGCTCTTGCTATCTCCATTTCATAAAATGAGAAAAATGTTGTGGTCTGAAAACTGGTGTCACTGAGGTTTTCCAGTTGTTTAAAAAACAACAAATGAAATGGCCACTTCTAATCTTTCTTGATATGTTTATACAACAAAAAAAGCAATGTTACAATAACCTCTAACTGGTCTATTTCAATGTCTGCATATTTATACAACTAACTATAAATAAAATAGTACAAGTTTGGCCATTTTTTCAGTTGTTTGTATATAAAATCACCTGAAGTATAAAATATCTTCTCCTATATCTCTAATGAAGAAATAACCAAAACAAAATATTGAGAAAAAGAAAAAGAAAAACATAGGCTCAAGAGTTAGGCAAACTAAGTTCTTGCTCAATCAGCTTCTCCCACCCAGTCAGCAGTGATGCTCCATCTCACTTTTGTGAAAAGTGCACCTCACTTATCTCCTTCTGAGAAGCAAAGACCCGAGTCACAGTCATGCAACGGAGAAAGAGGAGAACCAACAGCAGGGGTGCACAAGTCCTGCTGACCTCCTCGGGAGGTCAACTGTAATTCCGCAAGACTACCTGATGCTCTGTCTCAAGTCCATCTTAGAAGGTGACAGAAGCCCTAGGGAAGAGACAGAGAAGGAGGCAAAGGACAAAGGCAGGACTCGTTGCACAGAATCTGGAAACTCACCAGGATTTGGCCACACACCGTGAAAGAAAATTTTGCACTGATTCCAGAGGGAGAAAAATCTTGATACATAAATTTTGTACTTTTCTAAGAAAACTGAATCTAGAACTAAAAGTAATCTGGAAAATCTCAGCCCAAATGAGAATTTTAAGAGATTCTATCAGGGAATGGAGAAATAACAGCTTGATCATTTTATAAATGTAATCCTATTTCCTGTTGTGAATCTTCTCAGAGACACCCATACATTCTTATCTGATGGCAAGAAAACAACTACTGTGAGAGTCTAAAAAAGTAAAAGAGAAGCTGGGTATTCAGTAATAACTTTGTATATTGACATACATTAGCATATAGAACAGGTATCTCAAGCGAATTGATCATTTTGTTTGGTGTCTTGGTTTGAGATGCACCTTGGGCTTTTCCAGCACTCTGGAGGATCAGCCCCTGAATGTTCCAGCAAGGTCAGGAAGGTCTGTTTGCTCACGAAGTTCATCCAAGCTGTATTTACTTGCTCCTGTGTCCACTGTTGGCATGAAGAAATTACACTTTGACAGTTTTCCTCAACCATAGTAATTAAATATTTCCATTGAGCTAGTGACCTATCTTTCCTGAAATTGTGAATAAGCTTTATTTTCAAAAGCATTCTTTGCCTCAGCAATTTAAACCATTTTTCTGACATTATTTTTCTTTAATGTCTTTCATTTTTTATTCTCATTTTTCAAATTTTCCCTTTTCTCATTTTAACTGTTTTTCTTTTGCCATTTCCTAAGCAGTTAAAATAGGGGAAAAAATGGAAATAAGCAGAGAAAACTCACAGGAGTAAATGCCTCCAGCATAACTTTCCTACTAAAGTATTTCACAGGCAGGATAGGTAAGAAGGAGATAAGGGACTAAGAATTGTGAAGGGCCACTTGGCTCCCAGCTCATATTTTCAAAGTTAGACTTTTGATATTACCTCCCATGGATGCTCTACATCATCTCAGAAATATGAAAAAATATTAACAAAAGACATTTATCTCATAACCTTAAACTTGTATCCCATTGCCTCTTGTAGTCACACCCCTTGTAGTCTACTATGAACAAATACTCATTCATATATATATATGAATATATATATATAGAGAGAGAATTATAGGATATATATATATATCCTATAATTTCTCATAAATAACAAAATTAAACTGCACTGTAATTTTTGTTTCAAAAGGACTATTTGTTAAACCTAAGTGTATAAGAATATTATGTTGTGTAATCCTGTTTGGATACTTCTTCCTTCTTAACTAGACCTAGAGCTTCAAGCAAAGCAACAGAAAGCCTTTCCAACCCTTGAGAGAAGTTGGTCCCAGATTATAACAAATGTGTTCTAATTCTGAACATAGCTCCCATTACAGAATTCTTTATCTCACTTCTTATCTCTAGCAGCTCTAAACCGCTTGTAGTTCTCTAAACATGGCAGCTCACTTATGCTCTTGCACATTATTTTTACTACCCCCAAACCCTTCTCTACTTTGTCTTATTTCTCCCTCAAGAGTCAGTTCAAGTCCACCTTCTCTGTGACTTTCTCTGGCTATTCCCTGCATTCATTCACCTGCAGTGTGCCAGGCATGTGCTAGATGCTGAGTTAGCAAAATAAAAGCACTGCATCTGCCCTCAAGATTCATGATGCACAGTGGTCAAAAGAGTTACCTTGGGAATATTTTGTGATGGGGATCAGAAAAAGGATCAGGCTAAGGTTCCCTGGAAGAGGTAACCACTGAATCAAAATTTGAAAGACAAGTAGGAATTATTCAAGAGAAGAAAGGAGGAGGGAAGGGTATTCAAGACAGAAACTAGGTGAACCAAAGGTGGGAGAAAGAATGCTGACTGAGAGGTAAATGTGCCATTTAAGGGCATTTAGATTTTATTTTTTTCTTGAAGATAGTGGGAATCCTTTAAGCAGAAGGATGGGATGGCAGATGTATCTTTTTATAAAGTATAGAGATCAGATTGGAGACTTATTTGTAAAGGAGATAATGTGTACTTCATATGGGAATGAAGAACACGGAAGAGAATTTGAGAGAGATGACTGTACCAGAAGAGGAAGGACTTGGTGGTGGATCGGCCAGGGTGCACAAGGGGTGAGGAGGAGTCAAGAGGGAACCCCTAATTTCTCTGACTTCTCGCCAGGATTGACAGTGGGACTTTCACTGGGATCAGGAATACAGTAGGAGGAGCAAGAGGTGATTGGCTGAGTTTTGAAACTGTTGAACAGGAGAAGGCTATGGTATATCCATATTGAGGGGTAAGCGCTCAGTCTTCTCTGTGCTTTGTTGTATTGCCTCATGTTTCCATGCTGGTATTACCTATTTCCATGTCTGAAATACTTTCCCCTGACAGGAAGGACTGTCCAATCTAAAAACCATCCCTTTAGAGTGTGCCCAACCAGGCCATGCTTCCCCCTAACAAACAAGGCTCTCTTATTTTTCCTGTCTCTCATGAGAGTAGTACAACTTGGAAGAAATATCCTGCAAGGGCTGAAGTTCATCACCCCTTTTGAGAAAGCAAAAACATGGACTGAAGAAAGAAAGGCTATTTTTCTCTCTATTTTAATTCAAGTTTAAATCCTATTTCCCACCCATTTTCAAAGGGATTGTTGTTTCAGAAGAACTGAGTC
Organism: Smutsia gigantea; assembly: GCA_032199065.1. Lineage (NCBI taxonomy): Eukaryota > Metazoa > Chordata > Mammalia > Pholidota > Manidae > Smutsia > Smutsia gigantea. Next base: position 13,589 of record JAVSCE010017049.1, read on the forward strand.
TTTTTTAAGGTAAATAAATAGAGTGAATAACAATCTTGTTTAAGAGTCCAACTTATTAACAGAAAACATGTGTCGACTTAAGAATTAAAAATAAATATGCCTTTAAAGATGACCTGGAAGGCATCTTACCTGCCAAGAACAGAGTTCAAGACCTCAGAAAGTCTGTGTTTTCCCAGAAACAGTAGATTATATTGCTAATGATGGGCAAGGGCATAAAAAAAAAAACATAAGGGTTTTCCCTCCCTATAATTTTGGTACTATTTAGGTGAATTTTGTAATGGACTGAAATAAGAGAAGTAATCTCAAGGCTGATCTTGGGTTGTAGATATTGAGTCTACGATTTCCTCCTTTGGAAGGTTATTTCCAGTTCCCACTTTTTTTTCTCAGGCATGTATATTTGCAATGAGGTCTTCTCATATTTGAATTATATTTTAGTCATCATGGTTATACTGATATACACAAACACAAATTCTTTTTTAGAGCACTTACCATCATACATATTTTAGTTCAATCAAGCATTTCTAATAAAGAGTATAGTTCTTTCAATATGATTATTCATTTCAAATTAGAAGAAGATTTCTAAAGGTTGTTATGAATCAACATGGCAATTAAACAGCAATAGAATGTCTCCAAATGGACCATAGGAATCGGCAGACCCAGAGACAGGTCAGCTTGTTGAAGTGAAATTGATGCTGTCCTCTGGATTTATTGACTTGTCTGTTTTCTTATGATGAATAAACAGATGAGTCAGTTTCTCCTTTTTCTAAAGGATTTTACATGATTAAGGTCAGAAACTCAGCAAAGAAAAATCTTCCCCCAGTTTTCTAAGGGTGAGCTGACAAGATGCCACAGTGATTCATTTCAATGGTGCTGGCTATTTGAAAATTGCTGAGAACCTTGTTGTACCCTGAACTTGGGAGGCTAGTTCTAGAACATGCACAGATTCTGCTTGCCATATGAGCAAAAGTGAGATCATACGGGTTGCTGCTGGCATACTCTCTGAGAGTGCTGTAATTCACTCTGTCAGTTATTATCAGCAGCGATTTGCTTCTGGATTGGTTCCTGTGAGCACTCATGTGAGCATTCTGCACAAAGGACCAGAATGCAATATTCCCTCGGATTTCAGGGACTTAGTGCAGTTTCAACATATAATCAAAAGTGCCACGTTGTTCACCACTTCGCATTTTGTTTTAAAGAGACAGAGGCTTAAAATTGGATCCTTTCTTCTCTCCAAAAATAGGAAGTTGATGGCAATTTGAAACTTTAGAACAATCTATCAGCCCTTCAATAGATTCTACCCTGTTGGTAAAGTGTAGTTTATTTTTTTTAATTAAATGTAATTCCACTGTCTCTACAATAATAATCAAAAATTTGCTTAGCCACAAACTTCACTTAGATTCAACTTACATATGTGACCAACTCGTAATTACTATAGGGCAAATACATTGGTGAGTGAAAAGTTCCCCTCAAATTGGTAAGTATTGTAAGAGCATATTCCTCCAAATTCAGCATCATCTCCAAAAAGTTCTATGGCAGAGAAGTTTGGATGCTGCAGTTCTAGCTTAAAGGCACATTGTTAAAGAATCTCTGCAAAACAATATAATTTCACTGAGTTCCATATAATCTTAAGAAATCAGTAGCACTCTTGCTACCAGTCTGTCTGCCAGTCTATTTCTATTTAAATAATACTTACTGTTGGGAATCCATGGGATTCAGGGTTATCAGATCTTAAGTGGTTCAGGAAGAAGGAAAAGAAATGGGTGAGTCTGAAAAATGGTAGTTTAGTTTCACTCAGAAAAGTGAAAAGTATGCCAAAATCTCAAGTGCCATTGTCAACAGTATAATATATACATTCTATGGTGTTAACCTGTGATCTTGTGCATTCCCAGTTGGAAAACCACTTCCACATTGCATGAAGCTCAAAAATCCTAAAACCTTTAGCATCTTACTTGATTAAGAATTTCTTATGTTTACCATCTACCTTTTTCCACCTCTAGAATATAGATGGAATGAGAACAGTAACTTCTGCTTATTCACTGATGTATTTCTAGTGCCTACCTAGAACAGTGTATGGCATATAGGAAGCACTTAGTAATTAAGTATCAATGAATGAGTGAACATTGTCTTTTTCTTCCCCTAAAGTCCTACCTCTTTAACAACTCTTATCAGCCCCTCTATAACTGACTCCTGCTCATTTTGCTAGTGTACACGCTCTCATTACTTTACCTCTCACACTACACACTTCAGTCAAATTCAGATTATTTGCAGTTCCCTATATGTGCCATATTTTCTCTCCCTGGAAGTCTTTGCACATGTTCCTCTGTATAGATTTTTCTCTCCTGCTCCCAATCCCTTGCCTGAGAAACTTCTCTTTGTCCTTCAGTTCCCAGTCTCTTTTTTCAGACTGGTCTCCAAAGTAGAGTTAGTCAGGCTCTTAGCACCCTGTGATTTCCACTATGGAAGCACTTACCAACTTGCACTATCATTGCTGCAGGGCAATGACATAACTAGAGGCGTAATGATATTTGTGAAATTATCTGTTAGTATTTAGCTTTCAAATAGGAGCTCAGAAAGAAACTGTGCTCTCAGTACTGGCATAAAACTATTTTTTATATTTATTTATTTTTACCTATATTTTACTGAAGTATAGCTAATATATGATATTATATTGGTTCAAGCATCATAAAAATATTTTAAAAACATAATCAGGATGCAGTGGAAGAAAGTCATAACAGTGTAAGAGAACAAGCATATCTCTAAATGTATTACTCATTGAGTGGAAGCACCACTCCAGTCTAACCATTAAACCATAAAAAAGCATGGCATCTGTGTGAAATGCTAACAAGTTGTTCCACAGATAGCTCTTCTTGTCATTCAAGTCTCAGCATCAATGTCACCTCCTCAGAGAGGACATCACGACCATCCCTATGTTAAGTTACCCCAGTCGCTCTCTATCCCTTTGCCCCTCACCATCTCCTTTACACATCTATCTCTTTGAGATTGTCTTAATCATTTCTGTGTTTACTAGTTTATTTTTAGTTCTCATCCTCTAAATGATATAGTCTCCATAACAGCAGGGACCTTGTATGTCTTGTTCAGTGCTTTATATCCCAGAACCTAGATGAGTGCTTGGCATTCAAGCAAATGCTCAATAAATTTTTTTTCATGAGTGTGCAACAAGCAACCTCCGAATTAAAGCAATTACCATCTTGGCCAGTAGGATGGTTTCACTGGCATTGGTTAACCAGAAAAAAAGAACTAGAAACCCCTTACACTTCACCAAAAATTTGCATGTACTAATAGGCTCTTCTCAACAACTGAAGAGTCCAGACCAATGAAAAATGATTGTTGTTTATTGTAGTGACTTCATTCACTCAAGTGTGCTATTTTATAATTAGTTTATGCAACAGTTTCTGACTTTTACTGTTAGAGTACTAATAAAAGTAAAAAAGTCTGTGTCTTATAAATTTTAAAAGCTTAAGTTGGCTTTCTTTCTGGTTTGATACATAAAAAGATGTATCTGAAGCTAAGTATTTTTCATATACATTGAAAAATCCAATCAAAACGTGTATTCTCTTGATACGAAACCATTAATATCAGTTTGCTTAGATAAATATGAAAAGAAGAGGACTGATTGAGGAGGAAAGTTTTTAAATTTATTGAGGGCTGAAAATATTTAAATATATACTTTGGTGAGATGGAAATACTGTACACTCCATTTAGTGTATCAATTATAGGGACTGTATATGGTCAGTTACCATTAATTCTATGGCAACTGTGAAATCATAGTTTCACTCATTTTGATTGGTTAGAAAAGAGAAGGCTAACAAGATCACAAATCATGAGCCAGAAGCTATACAGAAAAAGAGAGAAACTATATTACTTCTAAAATTTTGAAACAAATTAGACCAAAAAAAAAAGTATCTCTATGCTACAAAGCTATAATAATCAAAACAGTATGTAACTGGCACAAAATAGACACATAGACAATAGAACAGAATAGAGAGCCCAGAAATAAGCCCGTGCTTACATGGTCAATTAATCTATAACAAATGAGGCAAGAATATTCTATGCAGAGAAGATAGTCTCTTCAATAACTTGTGTTGGGAAAATTGGACAGCTACATGCAAAAGAATTAAATGGGACCATTGTCTTACATCATTTACAAAAATAAACTTGAAATGGATTAAAGATTTAAATGTAAGACCTGAAACCATAAAACTCCTAAAAGAAAACGTAGGTGGTAAACTCCTGGACATTAGCATCAGCAATCTTTTTTCTGGATATGTCTCTACAGACAAGGGAAACAAAAGCAAAAATAATCAAGTGGGACTACATCAAACTAAACAGCATCTGCACAGTGAAGGGAACCATCCACAAAATGAAAAGGCAACATACTGAATGGGAGAAGATATTTGCAAATCATATATCTGATAAGGGGTAAATATCCAAAATACATAAAGAACTCATATACCAACACACACACACACACACACACACACACACACACACACACACACACACACACACATAAAAAATAGGCAGAGGAATTAAATAGACATTTTTCCAAAGAAGGCATACTGATAATCAGCAGGCATATGAAAAGAGGTTCAGTATCAGTAATTATCAGGGAAATGCAAAACAAAACATTCTGACTAGTATCCAAAAAATAAGAAATAATAAATGTTGGTGAGGATGCGGAGAAAAGGCAACCTTCATACAATGCTAGTGGGAATGTACCATGGTATATACACCATGGAAAATAGATGGAGCCTCCTCAAAAAATTAAAAATAGAAATAACATATGACCCACTAATTCCATTTTTAGGTATTTAACCAAAGAAAACAAAAACACTAGTTTGAAAAGAAATACACACCCTTATGTTTATTACAGCATTATTTACAATAGTCAAGATATGGAAGCAAACTAACTGTCCATCAATAGATGAATGGATAACAAAGATGTGATACATATACACAATAGTATATTATTCAGCCATAAAAAGAAAGGAAATCCTGCCATTTGCAACAACATGGATGAACCTAGAGGGTGTTATGCTAAGAAAACAAGCCAGGCGAAGAAGCAAATACCACATGGTTTCATTATATGTGGAATCTAAAAAAAAAAAACAAAGAAATGAACAAACAAACAAACAGAACAGAGATAGACTCATAAATACAGAGAACAAACTCATGGTTGCCATAGTGGAGAGAAGTGGGGGAATGGATGAAAGAGGCAAAGAGAATAAAGATGAATAAACTTCTAATTACAAGTCATGGGGATAAAAAATACAACATAGGGAGTATAGTCAATAATACTGTAATAACTTTGTATGGTGAAAAAAAATGGAACTACATTTATTGTGGTGAGCATTTCATAATGCATATAGTTGTCCAATCACTGTTGTACACTTGAAACTAATATAATACTGTATGTCAATCACACTTCAATAAAAAGTTTACCAATATTAAACTATAACTAGACAGGGAAACCCTCCAAACTAAAATAAAACCTATGTCCAAACACTAAACCTTCATAATCTAACTAGTAGTAGACTTGCCATACAGATGATTTTGACTTGGCTTCCATCACCACACAAGGAGGAGGAAGAGCAATCCATCAGGACTGTATGGAGGGATGAATTAATGATTACAAGCACTCAGTACAGGACCTCATTCAGTAGCTATCTTATTGAGCAGCTACTCAACAAATACCTGTGGTTTGATTGGTTTATAGATGGTCTATAAATTGTAGGACATCCTTCATAGCAATAACTTGACTTAGTAGTGTATGGTTTGGGAAGAATCAGAACTGGAATTCCTTTAGTGAAATAGAACCAAACATCCAAAGCAATGGAAACTGGTAAGTTAGGGTAACCCCAAGCTAATTCTAGAAATCTAAGGTCTCTCTGCATAGCTTTCTCTGCTGTGCTTGACAGGGTGCCCTTTATTTAGTTTCTCCGGAGTAGCAATATTCATGAGATTTGGAGTAAAAAAATCTGGGCTCAAGATGAGTCACTTAGTAGGTATGTGACTTGAGAAAAAAAAAGCTCACCTCTCTGAGACTTCAATTCCTAAACTGCAACAATGAAAATAGTAGCTCAAACACCTAACAGAATTTTTGATGTTCAAAAGAGTAACTTACATAAAGTGTCTTTCATATTGTAAAACCTCCATTAATATAAATTACTGTTCCATGTACCAAATAGTTACCAATATCCTCTAGATACTGTCATAATATCTTTCTCTTCTAGACACATTTTCAGAATTCCTAGTCTCAGTATTTGAGGGTATTCCGGCTGGACTACTTTATTATTTTACTTTAAATGTTAAACTTCTAAGTTCTAATTAAATTCCTTGTGAATACCATTATTCCAGTGACAATTTTTCTTGTACTTTTTGCAAATTGTTCATGTTGTATGTCACAGTACAGAAAACCTTTGACATTCATGTGGACTATACCCCAGACCTTTGTGAAATCCCCTAACTGCAAATAATACAGCATAGAATTCCTATCCTTTTAGATGCTGCGTTATATCCAGTTTAACATATCACTCTTTTTAGTTCTGGGGCAGTAGACCTTTGTCACTTTTTGTGGCCACCCTGAATCTTTTGAACATCTTTCGTGTGTTTGAGGAATCTCAAGCTTATTTGTCACATTTCCACAAAGCAGAGGCCAGGAAATCACTTTCCCAGCCAGTAAGTATCTATCCATACAACCACTACTCCCCAGTAAGAAACACCCACACACAACTTGATTCATAAGCAGGAACCACCTAAAATTCATCTTCTGGTGAGTGGTAGTGGCAGAGATGCACAGCATTTGGGAGCAGCAGTGGTAGAAATTCTGGCTCCCACTGACAAGAATCAGCAGTGGAAATTATGATGTCTGTGTCCAGCAATGAGGGCAGGGAGGCTTTTCCTGGAGCAATCAGCAGTGCCCTTTAGCCACTGTTCCTGAATGAATGGTCTCTAAGCCTGCTTCCCTGGTTCTCCCAGGAAGTCTATGAACCACACAATCTCGTATAATAAATTCTTAACTAGAAAGGGACCTATTGTTTGCAACTTAGAACACTGACTACGAATTATTGTTTTCTCTGTTTTTAAATGAAATATTTAAGACATACACAAAGGCTGTTTCTTTCTTAGCCCTAAACTTTTCCATATATATCCAACGCTAGAAGTAGCAACTGGCATTTTTGGAATTTCCACTTTAGACAAACTGCATATTACCACACACCTTGTGCATCTGGGATCACTAATGAATGATCTGGAAGGTTATATCCAATAATCTCAATGCATAGGATACTTACACAAAGCCTATAATTAGGTCTATTAATTTCTTGTCAATCTGCATTCACGAATGAAGACAAGTTTGAGCCTTGCATGTTCCAGCTTCCTGCCTACATTATTCAAATCAACCCCGTGATTGCCAATGCTACTCTTCAATTAAGCTATCTAGATTTAAATATTTAACATAAGTTTTTCTCTAAATTTTTCATAATATAAATAATTATAAATTCAATCACTTTGAAATACAATTACAATTTGGAAGCTTTCCTTTCTAAGAGAAGATACTTACATGGAGAACTTAAACAAACCATTTGCTTTAGTGCCCTCTGGGTGGCCTGGCAGAGAGCTGTCCTCAGACACAGAAATCGGAACATGATCTGGAGGACACACACCACTGCAGGGATGGGCAGATGCCTGCTGTGCTGAAGCAGGCTCATCCTGGCCCAGGAGAGCTGACTGTTAAATTTTCAGGACTTCCCAAATCCTTTGTTAAAACTCCATTGTCAAAAATGAAATTATAGAAATTTAAAACTAAATTCATTGAATTAAAAATAAAGGCAATAAATTTTCAAAAATATATTTTTTAAAGGTTATATTTAAAATTTATCATTTCCTAATTATTTTACTACATTTATTGTTATCCATGCTCTTGAGGTCACCTGCCTCTATGACACCCCCGTGATAGGAAACACTGTGTAATGCACTGCTGCCCACTGCTTCCCACTGCTTCCCACCTGCGCATTCAGCTGATGCCCTACTGGACGTATTTATGCCATGCAAACTGGCAAAAGCCAACAAGCAGCACTGGATTAATTGTTTTGTTATTTGTCTAGATTTAATAAAGTGATAAAAATGCTAATAATGAACAATGAAAGTGAGAAAATGTTAATAATGCAAGTTAAACTATTTGTAACCATCACATTGTAACTAAAAAAGAAAAACAGGAAAAAAAACTTCAGGCAATATTCTCCCAGTACCCGAAAATTATTAGCTAGTTCCACAAAGAAGTCATTCCAGCCATTGATTAACAAGTGAAGTTCCGACAGAAGCGTTCATGGATTCACCTTCATTTTACTTGTTAACGTAAATGAAAATACAACTGACATTCACGTCAGAATTATGCTAATTAAGCAGCCATAGGTTGGTTAAAAATATAGGAGCTCAGCAAAAATCAATAAAAGCAGTCTGTGAGAATCAATTGGCTATATGAAATTTACAGTGGAGTATTCTGTATTTTATTTGTAATTTGTGTTATGAATCCTTTATATCAGAAAAGTTTACAAGTGTATGTATATTCATATGCATTTTTTTCTTTACCAGCATACCACTGAATAGATGGGAAGTTATTTGGCAGAGAAAAAACGAAGAAATTATACATCCTAATCAGTACTTTAAAGAAGAAAAAGGATGGGAGGAAGGGAGGAAAGCAGGAAGGGAAAGCAGACTTCAGACATAAATGAAAATAATAAATACAATTGATTCTTACATTATGTACTCTTCAAAGTTCTTGGTACATTTCCACATAGACATCTTTGGTTTAAACCTGTCCTTAGTCTATCTCTATCCTTCTACACATATGTCCTCCCCAGTGAAGGGACACTCAGCCTGGCTGTAGCTCGGGTTTCTGCTCCACCCTCTCCTCCATTCCATTTGTATTCTCTTATCACCACCCAAAGACACTGTCTCTTTAACTAGTGGGAAAAAAAGATTGAGGAATTTGCTGTGTTGTCAGATTCTACAGCTGCTTTCTCCTCACCCGTAACTCAACTGCCTGAACCCGCTCAGAGCCCTCACTTTCTTTGCATCCCCTTATCTTCTCAAAATCAAAATATTTATAAGTATAAGCACTAAATAGCAGGAGCTTCAGTACAGAACCATGTATATATCTCTTCCCAGAATTCTCATTCTTTGTGTCCCATCCCACTACCAAGGCTGCCCACCAATTACCTTGCCCCTTCCCTCAGCCACCCTCATACTGGATCATTCCACAGTCCGCTTGCCAGTACCATTCCTGGCACTTCTGCCTAACTCACAGATTCAGTGCAAAAACAGAAGAAAAAAAGGAAAATATTAGATCCAGGCTTATGGCATTTATTCATACTCTTGGCCAACCTAAGGCATAACTGTGACCAGGTAAACTTATTATTTTTCAGTTTATTCTCTCTGCACACTGTCCTTCTGCCTCCTGGTCGATCATGCTTTTCACTAAGATAACTTCCAGGCTGTCAGAAAGCTGAGATCACGTATGTCTTATCTTCTTCTGTATCCGCATTGACCTGCACAAAGCAGGGACTCATAAGATCTGCAGACAGACTGTTGTCAGTCAGTCAGCCATCTTCCTGGTCTTATCTTGCAATAAATATCTCCTCCAGCAAGTCTTACTCCTTATGGGTTCTTTTGTTTCAGATTCTGCTAGATGACAGACTAACCAGACCAATTATCCAGACTGGAGCCAAAATGAGGCTGCAACCCAAATATGCCTTCATTTTAACCCAAAGGAAAAAGTACTTCAGCTCTTTCCCTTTTATGGCAGTTTACACTTTCCACTTTAAATATTTATATGTGACTATGTCTCATCTCCCAAATATCTCTATGAGCAAAAGGATAGACACTTTTTCTATTTTCTACATGCTATGTATATAAATAGACTCAATGTATTTTACCAATTTACTAAATTATGCACACACACATATCTATATATCTACCTATTGATCGATTGATAGATAAAAGTTCAGTAAGGACAAATTAATAGAGGAAAGTAGCCCCTAAAGAAAGGAGAGCCACCTACTGCCCCCACAGGTGAGGCTTGCGCTCCCCACCCCGGCCCTCCCAGGAGAGGAGAGTGTGCTGACTCAGAGTCTCCCAAATACCCAGCAGTAAAGAGTAAGCACAGTCTGCATCCTGTTTCCTGAATATGCTGTGGGAACTTCACTGGCATTTTTTAAAATGCCAGTAGCATATATTCCCCACAGTGGAACTTCATGATTTAAAAATTTTCTTTTTAAATATAAATGTAAGTCTACATCAGACTTGAGTTTTGCCTTAGCACACCTGATAAGTAAAACTGCTGCCCTGAACAACGGAGGGTCATAAAATGCAACATTTTTAGTGCTACGAAATCAATCTAAGCATTAATCACATAATCACAATAATTAACTTAACATACAAACTGAGGCATGAAATAACAACTGGCATTTATTCTACATTCTTCTTACAAAGGGCAGCATTATCTACTTCAAGTGGTACTGAGAGTCATTTTCATGAAATTCAGATTTATCAATTTCTCAAAGGAAATCTCTGCTTGTGTTTAACTACAGCATCGGCATCTACTTCGAGGTCAGATGCCTTACTGCGCTTACCGCACAGTCACATGTTCCGCATGACAGATAAAGCATCTTTTACACAAAACGTCAAATGTGCTGTCCCCAGTGTTATCATAATAATAACTCCATGGGAAAGAGGGCCACTGTTGCAGAATTGTAATTTCTGTCCTTCCTGGGACAGAAATATAAGATTCTTGTTTCTTCACTTCCTCTATAATTACTGCCCACCCCACTCTACCTCCCCTTAATCATATTATAGTAGATCCTTAAATATAATGTGAGTAAAAATCTTCGGTCCTGAAAGCAAATGAAATGATGATGAGGGTGGCATAGAGGTGCAGTTATTAAAAACTGGTTACACAAGGATCCTCTTAGCATTTCAGATTGACTAAAGAAGCAATCAAAGGCTGTTGCTGACAGGCACAGATTGTATGATAAAAAAACAATAAAAGGCACTGGCAAAAATTTTGCTGTTAGTCTTCCCTGGATCAGTCAGTCTGTTCTTACAAATTAAAAATCCATGACTGACTCTTTTCATGGTACTCTTCTCTTTGGTTAGTCATAAGTCTCTCGAGGATACTGACTGGATATGGGTGGCTGCCTGGGTGTGGTAGGATCTTAAGTTCTAGTTTGCACTGTTAGGCCAGTTTTTGTAGAGGTTTTGTTTGTTGTTTGCTTTTTGTTTTTCTTTAAACTGGTATTATATGTCAAGAGCTATGGTTCGTTTCTTTTGTGCAATTTTTGCCCTGGGAAAACCAACAAAGTAAAGATTATATATAGAACCAATGGGAGACTTCCTTGATCAAAATCTGTTCTTTAGATGAGTGTTTATAATTACTGTCATGTCCTAAATCTACCTGCTTGAGTAAAGAAAACATTGAAAGTAATCAGCTTATAGTATGTTTACAGGATGTGGCATTTTGGTTTGCTTTGTCTATGCATCTATTTCTCTAAACACAATGGCTCATATACAAAGGCTCAGAAAATAAAGATTTTTAACATATTGCAAACAAGAAAAGTGAGGAAGCCAACTGTTGGCTCATTGGGCTAAAAATGTTTGAACTCAGCCCTCAGCTGAAGTTTTCTTTATGAATAATGCTAGTTAACATTCTCATGAATCTCATGCATAGCCTGTCCCTTGCTGCCATGATGTTCTGGGTGTGGCATTCCACAGTGGTCCCTCCCAGATCACTGTCTCATCCATGCAACAGAAAGATGGCTCAGGACAGCAAGCCTCTAGAACCAGTGAGTATGCTTTTGTCTTTCAGGAGTTTTCTAAATTCATAACATCCACGGTCAAATTAGGACAGCCTTCTCAAACTCAGAGAATATCCTTCTGGGAGATTTGCCAAATCAAAACTTATCATCCAAATTATAAAGCTGGAGGGATCTTAGAACTAACCTAGTCCAAGCCCTTCCTTTACAGATGAGATCAGTGAGGTCCATGGAAATTAAGTGGCTTCCTGCTGATCACACAGATAGAGCAGCGAAACAGTCAAGACCCTACATGTTTCTAGTCAAAAAAGAGAAACATTTAGGCAAAAGATTCTGTTGAAAATAGAGAATAAAATTTTTAAATTCTTGACCTTAAAAGTTTTAAAAATCTATTCAGAGGAAAACAAAACAAAACAAAACATAACCCAATGAAAATGTAAACCACAAGTAATTACTTAAAAAACAATTCAAGATATGATAGAAAAATTTTCACAAGGCAGTACACATAAAAATTTGCAAATGAACTATATAAACAATTTTATGACATACATAATTTTATAGTAAATGTGATTTTTTAGGAAATATATAAAATGCATTATAAGACTTAAATAGTCAAATAATTTTTATGGATAGAAGAATTTGACAAAAATGTTAGATGCCTTTAATATAGGCAATTAAACCACTGACATCCAGCTTAAAGATATCACAGGAACTAGGTATTCTACTAAGGGGATTCTGCCCCCCAAGGGGGGCTTTTGAAAAGAAGGTCTCTGAGAAACTCCAATTTGAATTCATCAGGTAGCATAAAAATTGGTGAATAATCATCTTATTTATCTAGTCCTTCATTATGTTTAGTTTTTGGACTGTGAAGAAGAGACGTGACCAAGATCAGAGTGGTTTCAATGATTTTATTTCTTCAATGCCACATGCTTAATTATTTATTCCTACCTGGAGCTCAAATTCAGGGAGTTATTTGACGATTATTTGTCATTTAAATTACATACATTTTTTTTTCCTTAAAAGTTTGTACCATATTCTTTTTAAATTAGGTGGAAGAGAGAGGATTACCCATAGTATACTACAGAGATGAATGTGACTGTAGGCAATGGAAGCCACAAACTGAGAGGGGATCAGGTGAAATCAGTAGAAGAGAAATTTCCTGACCTGTGCTCCTTTGAAGACTGAAGTAGGAAAAACTTTACTACAGATATATTTCTATTAGTTGTTTTTAACAATTCTGGTGCTGCCCAGGGCTCATACTGTCTTGTGAGTTAGCCCTAAGACCATAATGACATAAGCTTCAGGGATAAGTTTGACAGCAACATATCAATACTAGGGTCACTTTGTTACCCTAATTAAATGGACGCCTTCTTGGGCTTCAGTAAGTGACTCCACAGGTTGTAAAGTTAGCCCCAGGAATGTGCAACCAGTATGTCAGCAATAAGGAAGTGAAGACTAGGGCTTAATTCTGGAATGACCAATATGCTACAAAATACATTTAATATTTACTTTCCCTGAATGTAAAAATACCAAAAGATTCCTCTTTAAGCTGGTCAATAGCTGCTTCTCTCAGGCATTCCATGTCCCTGTGCACATCTTTCAGTAAGTCTTCTCTCACTGAACCCACTGTAACCAAAGGGGTACAGGCCCAGCTGCAGCTCTAGGGATAGACTGTCATTGACTATTACCCTGGACAGAAGTGAGTTTCAGAAGCCATACAGAGACCACAGGGGAGCTAGAATTGAACAATAAAAATCCTAAGAGTCTCACCCAGCTAGGAAGGTAGGTGAAAGAGAAGAGCAGAGGAGAAAGGAGACAGTCTAAGACCATGTGTCTTGTAAAGTTACCTGGGGGTGGATTTGGGGCATCTCAGAGGGAGACAGGAATGTAAGACAGTGGAGCATGTCCCTTGGTGACTGTGGGAAGTGGCTCTGCATGGCCGGGCCAAGAACCACCTAGATTTCCTTCTACACACACCTCTCCCAGTCCTGAATAATCCCAATTCAAGAGTTTCTATGCAAATGTGTGTTTAAAAAGGACGGACAAATGCATGAAAGGGAAAATTTGTCTTGTTTTTAAAAACATACTTGTAATTTAGTCATCATCAGACTTCCCAGTATTTCCTTTTAGATTGATTTGTTATGAAGCTATGGAAACAACCAAACATACTTCTTGTTTAGGAAGGTACAGGGAGACAGGCCACCATTATCCCTTCCTACCAGTACCTGTCCTCTCTTCTTATAAGGAACCGCCATTCAATCTATCACCAAAGGGATACAGTGGGTACAAGCATGTTGCAAGACTTTTAAATTTAGATAAAGTGCTAGTTCTGGCCCATAACCCCTTATCTAAAACACCAAAATGTTAAAAGGGAAAAGAAAAAGAGTTCCTAATCCATTTGGCAGCAAAACCTAACCTACGAGGAAGATCAATCTCCCAAGCAGAAGAATTCCAAATAATGTATAGATACCCCACCCTCTAGGAAAGGGAACATAATGCCCCACTCAGTAAGGATGGACCATGCATAGTGAAGTCCTTCCAAAAAAGTACAGAATGAAAAGGGGAGAAAAAAGAGTAACTTTATAGTGGGGAAATCTGACAAACACCACTAGGAGTGATCAGGTTCAACATCAACAGTGGCAAGTCATGTTGACAGTATGCGCCATTCACATGCCATCACGCCAGTCTAATCACGAGGAAACCATCAGACAAACTCCAACGGAAGGACAATGTGCAAAGTAGCTGACCAGTACTCCTCAAATGTCAAGATCATCAAAAACAAGAAAAATTTGAGAACCTGTCACAGCCGACAAAAGATCATGGAGATGTAAGATGAAGTGTAATGGAGTGTTTTGAATGGAATCCAGGAACAGAAAAAGGATATTAGGTAAAAATTAAGGCATTTTGAATAAAGTATGGGCTTTAGTTAATAATATTGTATCAAAATTGCTTCATTAATTGTGACAAATATATCATACCTCAGTAAGATGCTAACAATATAGAAAAGTAGGTACAGGGCACATGGGAACTCTCTGTACTGTCTTCTCAATGTTTCTGTAAATGTAAAACTGTTTTAAAATTTTAATTTGAAAAGTTATTCTTAAAAATTGACCTGAACTGACATGAGGCTATGTATGGTCTTTACTTAGCACACATATTCATTCAATATGTTTTGCTATGAAAATATTATAATGTATTTGACAACATGGATGTGACTCAAATATTCCAGGTGTAATGCAATATATATAGTTCATGCACACATTTCTAAAATCCAAAAAATTCTGAATTCTGAAAACATCTGGCCCCAAAGGTTTCAGATAAGATATCCTACAGACATTTTCAGTTTATCTTGAAACTCTAGCTGTGACTGAATGCAGTGATAAGAATGCACTGTCTACTATATTACATATAATTATGTTTATATAATAATCTAATTGGACCCTTAAAATCCATAAGATAAGAATCCTTATACAAATTTTGAAAGAGGAAAATGAACAGAAAGGTCAAGTTGCTTGCAAGCAATGTGACCCAGAGGCAGATGTAAGGGATCCACCCTTGACACTCCAGGCCCCAGTGTAAAGGGACCAATGGAAGTTCCCCAGCTCACCGTCCCATCCTTGCTTTCCTTCTACCTCACACCCAACCCTGTCAGACCCCAACCTGCAAACGAGTAAACAGACTAGCCAACGTGTCCCAGGCCCTAGCAGTCCCCAGACGCTGTGTTCCCTGTTGCTTGGGCAAAGAATTCCCGAGTGAGAGCACAAAAACAGAGGTGAGAGCACAAAAACAGAGGTTTCCAGTGGGCATAGGCTCCTGGCCCCTCCGACTTCTCTATGAGGAAGGCTTTGGCTGTCAGAGGTCAGTGGACCCTCCAAGGTGGGAAGCTAGGGCAAGGTCCCAGAATTGAGATCTAAGGGTTTTGAGGCTGATTCAAATGCACATTGCCTGACTCAGATGCTCATATTCTCTCTACTATAATACGCTGCCAAGGAAAAAATACACCTAAAGATTCTTATCAACTTGAAAACTGATTTTTGAAATACATTTTACTTGTAAATCGAGGAGGATCAAGGAGTATGTCTTGAGATCTGATATTCACATACAAGAGTGGCACAACAGGCTACTTACAAGGCCTTCCAATTCAAAAGTTTAAAAATATAATAAATTTGAAATTCTTAGATCCTAAATCTTTCAACATTGTTTTTAAAAATATATTTATTTTCAAACTTCCTGTGAACCAGTCAGCCTATTTGGGGATTGGCTGTTCTTGAACGAGCACAATTTCTAATTGTACAAATTATTTCTCCTCACCAGTGAGAAAAGAGGAACCACAGAGCACAAACCCTTTCTCTCAAATTCAGAAGTCACTTCTCTATTTACAAAATATTCTTTAAAAACAAAAATAGCTGATTTCTTACACTGTCCGCACTTGCCAGTTTCTCTGCTGACCATGTTATCAAGAAACTGAATAGATAAAATTAAAAGTGAGAGACAGGGAAAACTGGTAATTTATATTGTACTATCTTTTTGTGGTATTCACAGGAAGCATATTTTAGCTCTCTCTCTTCACCTCTTTGGGCAGACACTGCGTTGGCAATATAGGTTCCATCTCCCAACCAGAGAGTTCCTTGCAAGCAGGGGCTGTCAGTCAGTCCTCCTTTCCTGGGAGTCCCCACAGGCTTTGGTGCACTGCTCCCTGCCCTGAAATGCCCCCTCTCCTCTTGGAGCCTGTACACAAGCTGCAGCCCCAGCAAGGCTGGGAAAGTGCCATTCACACAGGTACTCACTGAGGTCACTGCCCGGGACCTAAGCTTTAAATGGAGGAGTGCACACTCCTGCAGACTCTCTCCAGGCCTTCCCCAGCTCATCATTCTGCCCTTTTTATTTCCTGAGGGAACAAACCTATGCCACTTTTCTAATCATTGTCCCAATGAGAGGAGCTGTATCTGCCCCTACTGACAGAGCTGTTGACATCCTACCTCTATTATTTTGGATGGCATGCTTACAACAAGTAGCCTTTTCTAAGTCTTACACATAAACAGGGCCCTGGACAAGGTAAAAGGTTTCTCCTCCCTCCTGGGCACTGTCAGGGAAGCTCTGTGTTTCTTTACCCAGCTGTCCCAACACTCCATAAAAGGTCACCAGCACACTAGGAGAGACTGCTTGTCATAGCAATTTGCAGAAAAGGAGAATGTTAACTGGGACCATCAGAAGCTAAGGGCAGAGGACGGGAGATTCTTGCTCTTTACAGTCTTTAGATCTTACCTTTATCAACATTTTTTCCCAATTAAGCTTTAAACCTCAGTAAAGGAGGTATTTATCCTATCTCATAGACCTTCCCCTGCATAAAAAATGAAAATATCCTTGATTGAAGCCACCCGAATATTTATTAGATTCCAACCATATTGCTCCACATAAACCTTACAAACTGTTCCCTCTGCCTGGACCCTGCAGACACCTCTTTTCCCCATCGCCCACCAAATACAGCATAGCTGGCTGCTTCTCATTCATTCATTTTCATTTCCTAGGAGGTCATCCTTATCAAGCTATCTTAATGGCACCCCACCATTACCACCGTTCCCCACTATCCTTTAAGAACACAGTTTTATAATTCTATATTTTATTTATTTACTTGTATAACCAGGCTATTAAGGGAACCAGGATCAGGATAGCATGAACCAAAAGTGATTTATCTTCTTCCACTTCTGCTCCTTCAAATCTGCTCAACCCCACATGTTCCTCCCTGTTGCTACATGAAAATTTGTCACTGGTCCCATAGCTATGCTAGTCACTTCCCAGTTATAAACAAATAGTCTCTTTCCCTAGGTGATTTTAATATCAGAATTCTAAACCTAACTTCACCACAGTTTCTCCCCTCTGCCAGCTCAGATCTGTTTCATGCTTAGAAGCCTGTCCAGGGAGGCAGCTTTGTCAGCTTTCTCTTCACTCCACCTCCTCCCATCTCACTAGCTGTGGATTTGAGTCTTCCAGGTTAGGGCAGAGGACAGAGGAGAGTGGGAGAAGACAAATCTAACCTGTCAGATTATGGCTGTAACCTGAGGTTGGTGCCTCTGCCCCCCTCAGACCCCCAAGCTTCCCAGGCCTGTTCTTTATGCAGTTTTTCAGAGACTGTCCCCATGGCAAGGGCCTTACCCACAGCTGCCTTGCTGGCTGTTTGGTTCCTTAAGAATTTCTCCCCATTCCCACTCACCTGCCCTATTCCAGAGGCCTATCTCTCTTTTCCTCACCCTCCATATGGTCCTTTTTGTCAAACTGCTTTCAAGATGACCCAGTCTGTTTTTTCCTCAGAGTCAGTTCCTGCCAGTCAACTCAAAATACCAGCTCCCAGTGCAGCCACCTCATCTCTGTATGTCCACTACATTCCACCCTACTGAGACAGGGACCATGGGTTTAGACAGAATGGGGTGAGGGTCTCTGGAAAAAGCAAGGCAAGATATTTGCAGTCAGAGCAATGTAACTACATGCAAGGAAACCCCCTACCAAAACTCTGTTAAACATTAAGCTCTAGGGTCATTCTTCAGTGAGATCAGTTAATATTTCCCAGATAAAGAAGAGTAGCACGTGTTTTTATTATGCTAATCATTTGTAATCATGTGTAAGATTCACTTTAGCATGCTAAAAGGCCCAGGCCTATGTGCTGTCTTTCCTCCTTCACATCTGATGAGGTCATGTTGCAAACTGGGCAACTAATTTAGCATGCGGACCCAGCTGTAAACAACATAGTAAAAGGCAGGAAGGATTCTACCTTAAAGACAAGATTGCATTTTAACACTCAGGAAGATTAAGAAGTAAGATTCTTAACTTACTCTTTAGCAAACAGACAATACCTCAGCCCACCTTGGGAGCAGGGCAGGAGGCCTTTTGATATGCTACCCGACCAAGAGGCCAGTATCCCAGAGAGAAATCAAGGCAGGAAATTCCTTATGTTAAGTTAATTCTAAATATTCAGGGACCACTTAACAGGTCCGCACCCCTAAGCTTTTTTTCATGTTCCCAAAAATCCTCAACTGCCTATAAAACCACTAGACAACGCACCACTACGGGTTCTCTTGTCCTCTCCTGGTGTGAGCCAGGAGCTCTGTCTGTCCTCTGACTGTATCTCTCAATAAGTCTTCCTGGCTCTCCTACCTTGACCGTTTGCTAAGTTCATTCTTCAACTCTGCAAACAAGAACCCCGGCATCACTACCCCTGCCCCAGCTCCAGCCTTGAGGTGCCTCTGATTATCAGTCCCCAAGTCCCCAAACTCCAGGAAATACAGGACAGTGCTCTCTCTGAGTGATTCCCTAGAAGCTTCCTGCCAGCAAGGCTTGAGTGAGGGGACACAAAGGCCCTCCCTAAGGTGCAGAGGAACCCACAGCACAGTGACGACTCTCCTCAAAGGAGCCTTTCCTACCAGCGCTTGAACCTCCAAGAACACTTAACCTTCTCTTCAGCGCCCTCAAGGTAAATGATGGGTTCAGGCTGGAAGAACCAGTTCTGAGGTACCCTTTCCATAAAACCTGCAGGGGTAGTCTGGCACTTCAATTTAGAAAGCCAAGGAACCTGACACCTCCTGCTTTGTTCTTTGGTACCTCAGCAGAAACAGAGACAGAAATATCCTGTCACTCTTGTTTGTGGTTAGTCTCCCCCATTAAGCTATAAACTCTAAGAGGCAAGGGCCTTAGCTGTTATATTCACCAGTGTACCAGCAGAGTCTAGCAGAATGCCCTGCATAGGTCTCCCGTGGGCGCTTAATAAATATTCTTTTGAAATAATGAATATATCATAGAATGAAGATGGTGATGACACAGTCACCCTTTTACTGAGGAAAATAAAAGATGAAGAGATAGTCACATTAATCAATAAAATATCCAACCTTGAAATAAGGTACCCTGTGATTCTTTGCCTTGAAAGAACCTCTTGAAAGATCTAAGTCTAACTCTTAGAGCTACAGTTTTCATTTTAAGCCAAAAAATGCCTGAGGCACAGACAGCAAATGCTTACACAGGAGTTGACAGATTGGATGCTGGCTGATGATGCTAATATCAATTCTTTGTCTAGACATGCAATGCCAGTTCTGCTGACACATTCTCTCAGGGCTTTTTTGCAGGATGTGAAACTGGCCTCTGGGTCAGTGATATTCAAAAATAAGCCTGGACCTCTGCAGAGAAAATCCTTCAAAGGGACTCCAACTCCCGTGCTCTGCCCTTGATTAGTCTCACCACGCTCCCTTCCACCAGGGCGGGAAGAGAAATAGGGAGGCACCATCATATTTCAATGAGGCTGATGTCATGTTCTCCTCATTTAGTGAAAGGTTGAGAGGAGAGAAATAAGATAAAAAAGAAAATTTCCCCAGACTCATTCCATGGCAAACCAACCAAGTGCATGGGAGTGAGGGTGGATACAGAGCTCCTAACAAAATAGCCTAGCAAACAGCCTCCCCGTGCAACGATTTCTTCTATCCATCAGTAAGGGGCTTTGGGCAGGAGGAAGTAGTTTAGAATGGGAAGCAGAGTTATGGTGAGAAACTGGCCTCACAAGTTTGTGCCTGCTTTGCATACTCACCTCCTCACAGCCAAACCTCATTCCCCAATTCCCTTCTGTGCTCTCCAGCAGAGCAGATGACCGAGAGAGGATTCCAGATGACAAGTCAAAGCCAAGCAAGTCATCCCTTATAGCAAATGCACTCTGCAATTGCCTCAATTGTTTAAATTTAGATATTCTACGATTTATTTAAAAATAAATCTTTAAAAGAATCAGAATTTTGATAGGATTAAAAGTCACCTAAGGAGGATCCTTCCTAACATAATAATTCTGAAATTCGGTATAGAAATTTAGACTTTAGGGAACGTCTACTCTGATGCCTCACATTTTACAAGTGAAGATGCTGAGGCTCTTGAGAGTTTAAGTGACCTGACCAAGATCACACAAGCTTTCACTGGAGCTTGCTTCTTCAACCTGAGGCACTTGCCCTTTCCGCTAAGTTAGTGCAGCCTTCTGTATACACTCAAGTCTTTCTTCTCAAGCACATCTCAGGGGATTGCAGCTGCATTCTGAGATGGATTAGGTAACTTGATTTAAATAGTCTCCAGTCTTTATAATAGCACATCATTCTATTGTTCTAGCAAATATTAAAATAAGAGAGTGTCCCTGCCTCCAGAAATTTAACTTCAGGGTTACACAAGGTGGTTTGGTCTGAGCATATAAACTAAAGTTTAATCCTAACTCTGCCCCTGACTCACCAGGACGCTTTGGGATAGTCACAAAATTGTCTCAGTTTCTTCATCTGTTCAGTGGGAAGATTAATGCTGATGTGTAGTTTATTAATTCGAAGACGCAGCCTCTCTGGCTGCTACTTAATAATTGTGGGGGGGAAAATCCTATGAAGATTCTCACTATAAACTGAGACCATATAACTAAGGCATCAAAGTACATAACTCAGATGCTTTCTAATAATCATGACATACAGCATTTTAGTTTACCAAACAAAATAGGTGACTGCTAACACTCAAGCATGTTTCTACAGAAAACATCTATCATCATATTGTTTCAACATAACAGAGGGGTTAATTAAGCCTGCAGAATTTAGACAAAATTGAAATGGAAATTTACCTCAAAGCTACTGAGACTGGGTGTGTAGTATATAGCTAAGGTCTTATCTGCCAAATAAGGTCTCCACATCAGCAGAGCAAAATCGGAACTGCTTTCCCATGACCAGAGTCTCTATGTGACTGTGAATCCTGCTCACCAGTATCAATTTTTGTGGAGGCGTCATAATAAAAGGTATTCCAGACAAAAGTAGGCACCACAGGAAGAGGGAACTGGATGAAGAAATGAAACCAACATTGTGTTTTGTTTCTCACTGACAATATTCTGTACCATATTATCTAATACTTAGCGCTAACACTGGGATTTGTATGGATGGCATAAAAATGAATTTCATTCCTTTGTTCTCAATAATGTCCACGAGATGGTTTTAATGTCTCAATAATGCCCTGTGGCCAATCAGCAGAAGGTGTTTAGACCACAGCAGTATAACTAATCGTTTCAATAATTACCTAAAAAATGATGTGCTTGGCAAAATCAGCAAAGAAAAAGTGACGGTGTCTTATTTAATCAGTCTTTAATGAATTAAAATGGCCTGATGACAAGGGTGTCCCAAGTCATTTATAACAGGGAAAAAACGTTTTCCCACTGATTCTTCTTTTAAGATAGTGATGTCATTAGGCACTGTGTAATGCCACACAGAAAACCATAAACTAACTGAAGAGAATAAATATTTTTAAAAGTAATAACAATAATGTTTGAATAATTATAAGCAGAGGTGTATATGTGGTTTAGAGGGCTCATGGGACTATACGTCCAGACACTATAGTTAGTTGGGTGCAAGGCTTACTAACCATCTGTGTGTTCCCCTACATTTCCCAGCTTCCTCTGCACGTAGGTTGAGGTCACGTGACTAGTTCTGACCAATGGACTCTGAGAGAAGTAACCTATGTCGCTTTCAGGCTGAGGCAGCTGAAGGCAGGTATGCCTTGTTCATCTCCCTCTTCTCTCTTCCCCTGCCTCAGCACCACTGAGGACCACATGTGCCAGATGCCGTAGTGTGACACACAGGGAAGCTGCTGCTCACATTGGACTTTACATAAGTAAGAATAAATCTTTGTTATGTTAAGATGATGAGATTTCAGAAGTTAATGTTGCAGCACTAGAATTAATTACCCTGACAAACATAAAGGCCTTAGGTTACTTTTCATTCATGGTGACCGGGAACTTAAATTTATACTACTGATACTAGGCTTTTTAACATTCCATTAGAAGAAAAATAATATATTCCTTTTCTCTTTTTTAATTCTCTCACATCCTGTGGCCCTGCACAGTCCAAGACAGTGGTTCTCAAAATGTAGTTACCAAGACTAGTAGTACCAGCATCACCTGGGGGTTTGTTAGAAATGCAAATTCCCAGGCCCCACCCAGGGCCTGCTTAATCAGAAACTCGAGGGGTGGGGCCCAACAATCTGTTTTAACACGCCCTCCTAGTACGTCTGATGAATACTCAAGTTTGACAACCAAAGATGTAAGGTAACCTTTCTTTGAGCCCTCCTGAATGTGATCATCATGCAACTAATTTCCCCCTTAGATCACGTGAATTCAGAAGATACCTTGTGCTGAAATTCCTAGTCTTTTTTATGCCTCTCTCTTTTCTTCAAACATCAGTTTTTATATTGGTTTCTTACACATAGATTTACTATAGTAGGTTAAACATAACAGCAAATTCTTTGTCACTACTCTCACTAAGAAATGAAATCTATTTATTTATCCCCTTGAATATAAGTTGGGCCTGTGGCTGCTTTGACCAGTAGAAAGTAGGGGATGTGAAGCGGTGCCACTTCCAGGGCTAACCTTTAAGAGAACTGGCAGCTTCCACTTCCTTCCTGCAAGGAGAAGCAGAGGAGGCCTCAAGGAGAATCAAGCTGACAGTCCCAGCTAAGCTGCCAACTGATGGTCAACATCAACTGGCCAGGAAGTATGTATCTTGGATACTCTAAGCTTCAAAACAGCCTCAGATGACTTCATATGAAGCAGAAGAACCACTCAGCTGAACCTAGTCAGCCCAGAGAGTTAGGAAATATAATAAAATGGTTATTGTTTTAAGCCACCAAGTTTGGGGGAAGAGGAAATTTATGAAGTAATAATGAAAACATGCACTTTCATTGTCTGATAAGTACTAAAAAGTCTAATTTTATCAGGTTCTGCTTACTCAAAATTCCTCTTTGGCTCAAATATACTACTCCTTTGGCTGTTAATAATGGCCTTTTCCTAATATTTCCCTCTCCTTTGGGTTAGCTACAATAACTACCCTTAGTAACTTCTCCATCCTCAACTCTGAAAACTTGCAATAATTTCTCTACTAACGACTCCATAGGTTTCAAATGGAGGTCTGAGACTTTTTCCTACCATATCCATAACTGTTAAGGGAAAGAAAAGGAAATGGAAGCAGGAAGTTTATAGCCAAATAGGAAGATTTCAGTAAAGTTCCATTGAGGGAGGAGTCAGACTTCATAACCTAAACAAAAGTTTAGTTTCCACATTCACCTCCAAATATAGTAATTAAATAAGATTAGAACCTGGTTACCAGAAAGCTTAAAGTTGAAAAATCATCATTTTGAATTTCTTGTTGAAAACAAGACCTTTGCAAAATGAAGACAACTAATATTATGTGGTCATATCTATTAACTGATACCTAAAGATAGAGGCTGGTTGATTTTCCCAGATACCTAAGAGAATTTAGGAATCAATTATTTAAAGCTAAGAGCCAAAAGCTAAGCATTCAAAGTATAAGTACATGTACAGAAGTTACAAATAGCAAAACACCAATCTTGCAAAGAACTTGTACCCCAAAAATGATACAAGGCAGTTCTTTAGATGGTGAGTGGCATATCTTTAGTTCTCTATCCCCAGGATCCAACACAGTGTTGGGTATATAGGAAATGTCCAGTATGTGTTCATGAATGAATGAATGAATGGCAAAGGAAGAAGCAAAAGTGACCAAAGTGAAGAGGAAGGGGTGGTAAGCAAGAAAAAATTCCCTCCATGAACAGGCATCTCTGCATTTTTCAAAGGTGCTTTCTCAACTACAGAGTTCTGATACATAAGCAACTGGGGTATAAACCTTGGTCAGCACCCGAGAACAGCAGCAGCTAAACAGGCCCTGCAGCTTTGAGCTTCCCAAGGCAAGTCAGGCCTGGACAGAGAAGAAACAAGACTTTCAGCACCTTAAAAGGACCTAATGAAAGGGAAGGTCTCACACTCCTTCCTGACCAGTCCTTCACGTCTTTGAGAAGGGAGTCAGGAGTCATGTCATAAGACGGATCATCTGGATTTAAGATCAAGCCAATTCCATGTGTGCAGAAGCCTCTTTGTACCTGGAATTTTTAATATACCAAAACTCTTAATGATAACTTTCCAACATTAAAATTTTTCTTAGGAATAATAGCCCTATGCTATAAGTCATGGTTGATGTTTGCTAGCCATTAAGATACCTAATTATGTTTTATTTTTTAGTTTCTTTTCATTATTTAATTTGTGTAAGTATATTATTTAAGTTATCACTCATTTCTTTTTCATTTCTATTGTTCATGTTCTTTACTACTGTTCATTTTCTTACTATAATCCTCAGAGGCCATCCTGCTAAGTATATGTATAAAAATAAACAGCCCTCCAAATGTCTGATCACCTAATTATTTTGTAATACTTTCTGAAAAACAAATGAGTATAAATATACCAATAAGTAAAAATTAGACTATAATACTTCAATAAGTCAAACTCAAATCTATTTTCCCACATAATCCAAACCAAGGCACAAATGCTTGCAATTATGTATATGTACAATTTTCTACAACATAAAATCAGAGTCAGATTTTGGAGCTGTAAGGAAACATTTTTTACTAGCTAGTCCAAATCTGCATTTCACACATAGAAAAGTCTGAGATCTACAGAGTTCAAATAACTTAGCCTTATTAGAGTACTTGGTTAAGAAAGCACCACCACTGATGGATAGATTCAACCTTTCAATAACCATGCATTGAACAGGCAATGGGGAGCTAGGCACTCTACCTGACTCAGAGGATATGATACAAGGATGAAGACATTTGGTCCCACCCTCAAGGCACTGTTTAGGGAGAGGCCCACCACGAAATTATAAAATGCAGTTCTGGGTCACAACTTCTGTAAGAAGACCTAAGTGGTATCAATATTAAGAACACAAATTCACCTAAGTCAGGGGGTTAGATGGGGAGATTAGTTGGAGAAGGCTTCTCATAGAGGGCGGCTATGTTAGCCAGATACTAAAAGTGAATACCTGTGGGACACTATCTCCACCTCAATGGAATTTAAGTTAACCCATCAACCAATTTCACAGGTCAAACAGGAAGAGTGTTTGTACAGTTACTGCTTATATAAGATCATGCATGTGACTGAGCTATGTGGGGATGAAAATTGTGTCACAGTTATTATATTCTTTTATACATATTGTTTATATACACATTCGATAATTTCTTACCAGATTCATTGAATTGTATTATTTTCTTTTAAAGCAATTTACCCTTAAGTTTTTTTAATTAATATAATTTATTTTATTATCCTTAATCTACAATTACATGTGCAATATTATGGTTATTAAAATACCCCTTCATCAGGTCCCCCACACCAACCCCATTACAGTCACTGTCCATCAGAATAGTGAGATACTATAGAATCATTACCTGTCTTCTCTGAGTTGTACAGCCCACCCCGTGCCCCCCCACATTACGACTGCTAATCGTAATGCCCCCTTTTCCCTCTTATCCCTCCCTTCCCACACATTTTCCCCAGTCCCTTTCCCTTTGGTAACTATTAGTCCGTTCTTGGGTTCTGTGAGCCTGCTGCTGTTTTGTTCCTTGAGTATTTTTTCTTTGTTCTTATACTCCACATACGAGTGAAATCATTTGATACTTGTCTTTTTCAGCTTGGCTTATTTCACCGAGCATAATACCCTCTAGCTCCATCCATGTTGTTGCAAATGGTAGGATTTGTTTTCTTCTTATGACTGAATAATATTCCATCGTGTATATGTACCACCTCTTCTTTATCCATTCATCTACTGATGGACACTAACGTTGCTTCCATTCCTTGGCTATTGTAAATAGTGCTGCAATAAACATTGGGGTGCATCTGTCTTTTTCAAATTGGGCTGCGGCATTCTTAGGGTAAATTCCTAGGAGTGAAACTCCTGGGTCAAATGGTATTTCTCTTTTGAGTTGTTTGAGGAATCTCCATACTGCTTTCCACAATGGTTGAACTAATTTGCAGTCCCACCAGCAGTGTAGGAGGGTTCCCTTTTCTCCACATCCTAGCCAACATTTATTGTTGTTTATGTTTTGGATGTTGGCCATCCTCACTGGTGTGAGGTGATATCTCATTGTGGTTTTAATCTGCATTTCTCTGATGATTAGCGATGTGGAGCATCTTTTCATGTGCCTGTTGACCATCTGAATTTCTTCTTTAGAGAAGTGTCAATTCATGTACTCTGCCCATTTCTTAATTGAATTATTTGCTTTTTGTTTGTTAAGGTGCATGAGTTCTTTATGTATTTTGGATGGCAACTCTTTATCAGATACGTTTTTTAGGAATATATTCTCCCATACTGTAGGATGTCTTTTTGTTCTACTGATGGTGTCCCTTGCTACACAGAAGCTTTTCAGCTTGATATAGTCCCACTTGTTCATTTTTGCTTTTGTTTCCCTTGCCCAGGGAGATATGTTCATGAAGAAGTTGCTCATGTTTATGTCCAAGAGATTTTGCCTATGTTTTTTTCTAAGAGTTTTATGGTTTCATGACTTACATTCAGTTCTTTGATCCACATTGAGTTTACCTTTGTGTATGGAGCTAGACAGTAGTCCAGTTTCATTCTCTTACATGTAGCTGTCCAGTTTTTCCAACAGCAGCTGCTGAAGAGGCTGTCATCACCCCATTGTATATCCAAGGCTCCTTTATCAAATATTAATTCACTGTATATGTTTGGGTTAATGTTTGGATTTTCTATTCTGTTCCACTGGTCTGTGGGTCTGTTTTTGTGCCAATACCAAATTGTCTTGATTACTGTGGCTTTGTAGTAGAGCTTGAAGTCAGGGAGCGTAAATCCCCCTGTTTTATTGCTTCTTCTCAGGATTGCTTTGGCTATTCGGGCTCTTTTGTGGTTCCATATGAATTTTAGAATTATTTGTTCCAGTTCATTGAAGAAAACTGTTGGTAGTTTGACAGTGATTGCATTGAATCTGTAGATTGCTTTAGGTAGTATAGCGATTTTGACAACATTTATTCTTCCTAGCCAAGAGCATGGGATGCATTTCCATTTGTTAGTGTCCTCTTGAATTTCTCTTAGGAGTGTCTTATAGTTTTCTGAGTACAGGTCATTCACTTCCTTCGTTAGGTTTATTCTTAGGTATTTTATTCTTTTTGATGCAATTGTGAATGGAATTGTTTTTCTGATTTCTCTTTCTGTTAGTTCATCATTAGTGTATAGGAAAGCAACAGATTTCTGTGTGTTAATTTTTTTCATGCAAATTTGCTGAAATCAGATATTAGTTCTAGTAGTTTTGGAGTGGAGTCTTTAGGGTTTTTTATGTACAGTATCATGTCATCTGCAAATAGTGACAATTTGACTTCTTCTTTACCAATCTGGATGCTTTGTTTGTCTTTGTTTTTTCTGATTGCCATGGCTAGGACCTCCAGTACTATGTTGAATAACAGTGGAGAGAGTGGGCATCCCTGTCTTGTTCCCGAACTTAGATGAAAAGCTTTCAGCGTCTCGCCATTAAGTATGATGTTAGCTATGAGTTTGTCATATACAGCCTTTATGATGTTGAGGTACTTGTCGTCTATACCCATTTTGTTGAGAGTTTGTATCATGAATGGGTGTTGAATTTTGTCAAATGCTTTTTCAGCATCTATGGAGATGATCATGTGGTTTTTGTCCTTTTTGTTGATGTGGTGGATGATGTTGATGGATTTTCGAATGTTGTACCATCCTTGCATCTCTGGGATGAATCCCACTTGATCATGGTGTATGACCTTCTTTACGTATTTTTGAATTCAGTTTGCTAATATTTTGTTGAGTATTTTTGCATCTACGTTCATCAGGGATATTGGTCTGTAATTTTCTTTTTTGGTGAGGGCTTTGCCCCGTTTTGGTATTAGAGTGATGCTGGCTTCATAGAATGAGTTTGAAGTATTCCCTCCTCTTCTATTTTTTGGAAAACTTTAAGGGGAATGGGTGTTATTTCTTCTCTATATGTCTGTTAGAATTCAGAGGTGTGAATTCATCAGGCCCAGGGGTTTTGTTCTTGGGTAGTTTTTTGATTAGCGATTCAATTTCGTTGCTGGTGATTGGTCTGTTTAGTTTTTCTGTTTCTTGCTTGGTCAGTCTTGGAAGGTTATATTTTTCTAAGAGGTTGTCCATTTCTTCTATGTTTTCCAGCTTGTTAGCATATAGATTCTCATAATATTCCCTTATAATTCTTTGTATTTCTGTGGGGGTCTGTCGTTATTTTTCCTTTCTCATTTCTGATTCTGTTTATGTGTGTAGATTCTCTTTTTCTCTTAATGAGTCTGGCTTGGGGTTTATCTATTTTGCTTATTTTTTCAAAGAACCAGCTCTTGGTTTCATTGATTTTTTCTATTGTTTTATTCTTCTCAATTTTATTTATTTCTTCTCTGATCTTTATTATATCCCTCTTTCCGGTGACTTTGGGCCTCATTTGTTCTTCTTTTTCCAATTTCAGTAATTGTGTCTTTAGACTATTTATTTGGGAATGTTCTTCCTTCTTTAAATAGGCCTGGATTGCATTATACTTTCCTCTTAGAACTGCCTTTGCTGCGTCCCACAGAAGTTGTGGCTTTGTGTTGTTGTTGTCATTAGTCTCCATATATTTGATTTCTGTTTTGATTTGGTCGTTAACCCATTGATTAATTAGGAGAGTGTTGTTAAGTCTCCATGTGTTTGTGAATCTTTTTGATTTCTTCCTAAAATTATTTCTAGTTTTATACGTTGGTGATCTGAGAAGTTGGTTGGTAGGATTTCAATATTTTGGAAATTACTGAGGTTCTTTTTTCGGCCTAGTATGTGGTCTATTCTGGAAAATGTTCCATGTGCACTTGAGAAGAATGTGTATCCTGTTGCTTTTGGGTGTAGAGTTCTGTAGATGTCTGTTAGGTCCATCTGTTCTAGTGTGCTGTTCAGTGCCTCTGTGTCTTTAGTTATTTTCTGTCTGGTTGATCTGTCCTCTGGAGTGAGTGGTGTGTTGAAGTCTCCTAAGATGAATGCATTGCTGTCTATTTCCTCCTTTAATTCTGTTAGTGTTTGTTTCACATATGCTGGCGCTCCTGTGTTGGGTGCATATATATTTATAATGGTTATATCTTCTTGTTGGACTGACCCCTTTATCATTATGTAATGTCCTTCTTTATCTCTTGCTTCTTTCTTCGTTTTGAAGTCTATTTTGTCTGTTACAAGTACTGCAACACCTGCTTTTTTCTCCTTGTTGTTTGCATGAAATATCTTTTTCCATCCCTTCACTTTTAGTCTGTGTATATCTTTGGATTTGAGGTGAGTCTCTTGTAAGCAGCATAAAGATGGGTCTTGCTTTTTTATCCACTCTGTTACTCTGTGTCTTTTGATTGGTGCATTCAGTCCATTTACATTTAGGGTGATTATTGATAGATATGTACTTATTGACATTGCTGGCTTTAGATTTGTGGTTACCATGGGTTCAAGGGCTGCTTCTTTACTATCTAACAATCTAACTTAACTTTCTTGTTAAGTAATTGTAAACACTGTCTGATGTTTCTTTATTTCTCTCCTTTCTTATTCCTTCTCCTCCATTCTTTATATACTTGGTGTTTTATTCTTTGCCTTTAGTTAGTATTTGGATGGACTGCTTTCTTTCCTATGATTTTATTTTCTCTGGTGACATCTTTTTAGCCTTAGGAGTGCTTCCATCTAGAGCAGTCCATTTAAGATATCCTGTAGTGGTGGTTTATGAGAGGCAAACTCTCTCAACTTTTGTTTGTCTGGAAATTGTTTAATCCCTCCATCATATTTAAATGATAATCGTGCTGGATACAATATTCTTGGTTCAATGACCTTCTGTTTCATAACGTTAAATATATCATGCCATTCTCTTCTGGCCTGTAAGGTTTCTGTTGAGAATTCTGATTGTAGTCTGATGGGTTTTCCTTTGTAGGTGATCATTTTCTCTCTCTAGCTGCCTTTAATACTCTGTCTTTATCTTTGATCTTTGCCATCTTAATTTTTATGTGTCTTGGTGTTGTCTTCCTTGGGTCCCTTCTGTTGGGAGATCTGTGGGCTTCGGTCGACTGCGAGACTATTTCCTTGCCCAGTGAGGGAATGTTTTCAGCAATTATTTCTTCAAAGACACTTTCTATCCCTTTTTCTCTCTCTTCTTCCTCTGGTACTCCTATAATGTGAATATTGTTCTGTTTGGATTGGTCACACAGTTCTCTTAACATTCTTTCATTCCTAGAAATCCTTTTATCTCTCTCTGCCTCAGCTTCTCTGTATTCCTGTTCTCTGATTTCTATTCCATTAACAGTCTCTTGCATATCATCCAGTCTGCTGTTAAGCCCATGAATCGCTTGTCTGATTTCTGCATTGTCTTTCCTCACTTCCCTCACTTCCTCCCTCAGCTCTTGCACATTTCTCTGTGGGTCCATCAGCATGGTTATGACTTTTATTCTGAATTCTTTTTCAGGAAGACTGTGCATTTCCATCCCTTCAGGTTCCCTCTCTGGGGTTGTCTGGTTTATTTTGGTCTGGACCATATTCCTCTGTCTTTGCATGGTTATAGAATTGGTCACTGGTAGTTGCCACGTATGTCAGCTGGGCTCTTTAAGACTTTAAAAAGAGGGGAAAAAAGGAAAAAAAGAAAAAATAGAGAAAGAAAGAAAACAAAAAACAAAAAACAAAACAAAACAAAACAAAAATGCCCAGTGGGAGTAGATTCTGTAGGAATGCTGTAGGTGGCATTGTTGCCACACTATTCTGCAGCCATGGCCATGCCGCTTCGCAGGGCCCTTTATTTCTCTGGCAGGGGTGGGAACGAATAGGAGGCTGTTGATCTCAGTGAGAAGCGTAAGTACGGCCACGCTTCCCCAGTCACCAGCTAAGGTGTCTGAAACTCCCCAGGACTCCCAGCCTGCTGGGCTGAGTGTGCTGGGGTGATCCGGCTCCTCCACTGGGCTCCTGTCTCTTTAAACCGCTGAAGAAAGCACGTACTTTTTTTTTTTCCTTCCTGGGAGCCGGCTGCAAGCACCCTGGCGGCTTCCCCACTCAGATCCTGCCCCTCTGTCTTTCCAATCTCTGCTGCACAGCGTGATGTGGGTCAGCAGTCCCTGTGCAGATCCCCAAGGCTGACTACTTTGCAGGGTGTACTTCCACTCCCTCCCAGCTCTGAATCCTCTCCTCCCGCCTGTGCGCTGGGGTTGGGGAGTGCTTGGGTCCCGCTGGGTCATGGCTCCGTATCTTACCCGCCTCTTGGGGTGCCGAGTCCTCCCGGGTGTAGCTGCATGCTGTGCGCTTTCCTGTGTATTCTGGTCTCTCTTTTAGGAATCGATGTATTTGCTGTGTTTTCGTAGAGAAATATAGCATTGGGAAGAGATTTCTGCCGCCCTGCTCACACCGCCATCTTCCCAGAAGTCTCTGCTACCTTTAAGTTTTATAATATCTTTAGTAGGTGGTGGGAAGAAGAAAATCATTATGTCTCTTATTAAAACTCAGACATTTTAATGTTGACTGATACTCCCAACAGTGTACCAAGTAAGTCAGTGGCACCAGAGTGGCAACCTTTTGGGTCTATATTGAATCCACTGAATCATACTGTCGCTCAGAAATAGGTCCCCTTTGGGATGTCTGATTGGGTAAGATTAGGTACTAACACAATAACTAGCAAGCAGCAAGGGCCAATTAGTACATGCCTAATGAAGGTGTTGTGGGTGTGCTTTTATTTTGAAAGAGGAATGAGAGATTGCCAAATCTCACACAAGTCATGTTTGTTCCTGTACTTGAACTGAATGATATAAAATTTTCTTGAGTAAATTTTTAAATGTTTTCCCAGCTGCAACTCTATCACTTCTCTTCTCAAGTCAGTGCATTAAAGATATACAGTCAAAAGCTCAATTTGGGGCTTCAGATGAAGAACATAAACTCAATAAGTAAAAAGAGGAAGTGCCAACCTGGTATAATTTAACCTTTCAAAGTCTAATAAGAGCCTCAAATTCCCACACTCTGCTCACAGAAAAATACTATCTCTTTGTTTAATCTGGCTTTTATGCTGTATTTATAAAACATGGAGTAAAGTGATCTAGCAATTTTATGCTTGATTTAGTCAGTGTAAACAGTAAAAAGTGTACAACTCAAGTTTCAAAATAGAATATGATTGGGATCCACTTGTAGCCAAAAGAGATGACAAACATTTCATTTCTCAAATGGTCAAAATTTGAATATACAGTCCCCCCAAACCTCAACTTGTAAACTGTCCTAATACCTACGTCAAATACTTTCCCATGCAGCCTGCTAACATGAATGAATTAGGCACTCCCGCCTTGTTGCCATGTGGCCAACATCACATGCCCCTGGATGATAAGTCTGTAAGAGAACAGGACCTGTCTAACATAAGCACCATCTCCACAGATTACTCAAATTCATCTTCATAAACTGTAAGAGCTTCTCAGAAGAGTACAGAACACAATCACAATAGCAATAGAAATAAAGGCTTTACCAAAATCAAATATTTTTAATAATATTTGGCTAGGCAAACAGGGATGTGGTATGGGGGGCTGTTTTTTTGTTTCTTCAGTAGATCAGCTACACTATGCCTGCCTGGGAATGGGTATATTGCAGTACTCTTCCCTATTCTGCATTAATCAAGTCACCTTTTCTGGAGAAAAAGATTAACTTTCTGCTGGTGGCCACATAAAGAGACACTGTAATGGAGTGTCTATGTTGCTTATCACTTGAGTGGAGAGTGGGTCTAACTGGAGAACCTCTATGCAGTTCATTTCTATGCAGCAATGGAAGTTCAGCTGCTAGGTCTCTAAACTCCTCGAGAGAAGCTAGAAATTTTAACTTTTGTTGTAAGTTCTTCTGCTTTATTTTAACTTCAAGAGACCAAACGAAACAGGTCTATACTTAGTTTGGCCCACTAAGTTAAGATGTCTTAAATCCACAAGGATTTTCATTCACTTTATCAGTAATGATGTAATTAATATATATTTATCTAATATACTAATTAATATATCTAATATACTAATATACCAATCCTTATATACTTATGATTATCCCTACATTAATTTAATTCTAAACAATTTTCTTGAGTCAGCTGGCTACAGTCCCACTATGCAGCTAAAGAGGACTGACCTATTAATAGGCTAAAATTTCTGACATCAAAAAGACACAGTATAATGGTGCAGAAAAGTCAGGTAGGATGTGTTATAATAGAGGTGTGTGTTCAGGATAAATAGGGGTGATTTTAGGGGGTTAAAGATGGCAGATGAGATTGGAAAGACCAGTTAACAAAGGCCTCATGTATCATGGATAGCAGCAGCTACCATTTATCAAACACATCATATGCACCAAATCCTGTGCTGGCACTGTACATACATTACCCAATTTAATTTTCACACTACCTCTTATGAGGAAGGGACTATCATTATCTCCTTTTTATAGATGAGGAAACCTAAGTTTAGAAAGGTCAAGTAAACTGTCCAAGAACATGGCTATGTGTGGCACTCAGAATCTGGGCTCACAACATCTATCTGTCTCCAAAACCTGTGTTTCCAGCCACTGTGATATTGCTAAGGAATTTGGATTTCAGCCTATAAGTAATGGAAAACAAATGAAGAATCTTAAGCCCACATTGTTCTATTCTGTTCTTACCACATTCTGTGAGCTAAATAATGGAAAGTATGATTACTGTTTTATATCTGGAGAAATCAAGAAAGGTTAAGCAATTTAAAGCAAGAGAAACATGGTCTCCTAGCACCCAAAAGGCTCAATTTCTAGTCCTAGACTCAGGCTCATTTTATATGACTGGAAAATATTACTTTCCAAACACTTGATATGCTTTCAACAATCATACTTCTTCAATTCAGAAGTTCCAAGAGCACATTCCCGATTACATCCTCCTCCCAGCAGAACCTTAGCTATTTCTAGCCATTCCTAATTTTTAATGTTAAGAAATACAAAATAACTACTGTAATAAAGAACAGCAGTCATCAACTTCTTTTCCCCACCACGAGTGTAGGAACTACACAGCCCATTTGAATGTCAATAATAATAGTATACTAAGAATTTTCTTTTGGTTATTGACTCATTAATAACCTTGCATTGACTTTTAATTGAGGTAAAGCATTTAAGCATTCAACTTTGTGGGTTATAGCCCCAACATTTTATTCATATTTGTGAAAGTTTGTCCTCATCAAGTTTCCCTACAAAAAATTTAGTACCACTTCTATTGTTCAGGTCAAGGCTCATAATTATAAGCAGATTATTTATTTATAACATGGCTGGACCAAGACTATGACCAAGATATTTCTCTGTTCACAGAGGAAAAACAGTTGCATAAATGGAACTTTATTCTGGTCACTTTTGCTCCCCAGATATGTCACACAGCTGGATGAAAAGCAACTTTTACTCATTGCTTTGTGGTTCTAAGTTACTGGGAGCAGCTAAGAAAGTCTCCAAAAGTGAATGGATAAGTAACTATGATGAAGCCACAAGATGAACTACTACTCAGTGATTAAAAAAAAAGAGATGATCTATAAAACTATGAAAAGAGTGTTAATTTTAAACACATATTGCTAAATGAAAGAAATCAGTCTGAATCAAATTTTGATTGAAATTCTACCTCATTCCAGAAAATGAAAAACTAGTGAGATGGTTAAAAAAAATCAGTGTTTTTGGAGGAAGAAAGGATTGAATGAGTAAAGCATCAGGGATTTCTTTGGGCATTAAAATAAAAGCATTCTATATGTTACTGTAATGGTGGGTACATGACACTATAAATATGTCATAGCCCATAGCCTTTTACAGCATAAAGAGTGAACCTTAATGTATACAAATTTTAAAAACATAATTTAGGAGTTCCAGGGATCTGAAGTAGGAATGCAGAATATAGCAAAACA
Source organism: Smutsia gigantea (assembly GCA_032199065.1). Taxonomy (NCBI): domain Eukaryota; kingdom Metazoa; phylum Chordata; class Mammalia; order Pholidota; family Manidae; genus Smutsia; species Smutsia gigantea. The sequence continues at coordinate 49,160 of JAVSCE010017049.1, forward strand.
ATCTATATTATAAATGGCTGAAACCTCACAGAAAGAAACAGAGGCAAAAGGCTGACCATGGAAATGGGTAGAATCTATAAGACTACAGATTTAAAAACTGGCAAGAGAACTGAATATTTGCTGATAAAGTTGTGTCCTTGGCAGTAAGTACAAGTTAACAATACCACTATACATAATGGTACAATTAAGGAAATGAATGTCATTTGGGACAACCAGGTTTCTCACTGTTGGAGTGGAAAATAAACAAGAGGAGAAATCTAGACTGATCCATGGGGTAATGGATTAGAGTTGGAGACACCAGTATGAACTTCTTTTTAGTGTAATATAGATACAGATGGTTACAGATAGAAAAAATTATTCATATATGTGTATACATATACATTTCCTTGCTCTGTCAGTTGATCCTGGAGCAGCAGCATACTTAGTGACCAAATGTTATTTTCTAGTATTATTGTCTACTAAAAGGAACCAAGGTGCCTTGGGGAACTTGATTCTAGGACTGGTGCAGGAAATACACAAGATACACATGGAACTCATCTTGTAGTATGAAAGTGCTCAAAACAAAACAAGGACTGGAGTATGAATAAATAAATGAGGAGAAAGCGACACATCTCCCCTGGAGAAGATTCACCAATAATTTATGTAGATAGTGCACCCTCAAAAGACAAATCCCAACTGAGGGCCATTCTACAAAATACCTGACCAACACTCCTCAAAATTGTCAAGGTCATCAAATACTAGGAGAGTCTGAGAAGTTTTCACAGCATAGAGGAGCCTAAAGAGATACGAAGATTAAATGCATTGTGGTCTCCTGAATGGTATTCTGGAACAGAGAAAGGACATTAGGTAAAACACTTAAGGATATCTGAATAAAGTGGGCTTTCATTAATAATAATGTATCAGTATTGGTTAAATAATTGTGACAAATGTACCATACTAATGTAAGAGGCAATAATCAGGAAATGAGGCAAAGAAGATAGGGTAATATGGGAACTTTCTGTGCTAACTTCCCAATTGTTCTGTAAATCTAAAACTGTTGTAAAATTAAAAGGTTATTTTTAAAATACAAATACAAGATTACTAGTTCTAAAATATAAAGAATACAAATTGAAAAGAAGAAAATAAACAACTCAAAATAAGAATGAGCAAAGCCTAGGAACAGGATATTCATGGAAGAAGAAATCTAAATGGCCATTAAACTTAAACAAACAAACCAAAAAAAGACCTTGTTTTCACCTTATCAGTGGACAAAGGGAAATAGAAATTAAAACATGATACTGTTTTTTAACCATCAGTTTGGCCAAGGTTTGAAAGAGTAAAAACATACATCCAGTGTTTATAAAGATACAAAAAAGTGGACACTCTCCCGCATTGCTAATGGGAAGCATGAATTGCTACAACCTTTTGCAAAGTAATGTGGTAATATCCATTGCAATAAGAAACACATACACCTTGACCTAGCAATTGTACTTTGGGGACTCTGTCCTACAGCAATAAAAGCACCAGAATGAAAAGATATATGCAAAAGATTTCTCATTGTAATATTGTAAAACAATGCTTCCAGTGGTGAAAAATTAGAAACAAACAAGTCCATCAACAGGGCAATGATTAAATAAATTATAGTATATCCATACTGTACAATATTATCCAGCTATTCAAAAGAGCATAATGTGTACCTATTAACCCAAGAGAAGCTTAAATGGTAAAAGGAAATTACAGAATACTATGTATAATGTGAAAGTACTTTTAAAACTCTCTGTATATGCCTCTATGTTTAAATGATTTTGTAAGACTACACACCTGGCTGTTAATATCAGTTAATACAGGACAGTAGGACGTAGCTTTAAATTTAATCTCTCATTATTTCTTTTATATACATAAAGTAATAAAATTTAAAATAAAACAAAAACTCTCATATGATTGCCATATGTTACACTTAGTTGTGGGTATTCATAAAAAAATGGTTGTCAGAATTGCAGCCATGAAATGACTCACAGGATCACTGTCTAGAAGCAACATTGTAACACAGTAAAATAACAAGATATTCTCCATGGGACAATGATAACTTACTTTCTGCATCAAGAGAAAAAGCACCAAATTGTTTATCAGGTGACCTACATGAGAAAAACACGCCCAGTAAGTCTGTATTTGCCTCCATGGGGGTGCAATGATTAACTTTCTAGAAATTGGGAAAAGGGTGCAAACTGACTGTGACAATTCAAGAAACAGCATTTTTAAAAAATAAAATGAAGTCTAGTGTACATAAATACCAAATGATACACAGGATAACCAGAAACAGTAAATTTATTTCAGGTTATGTGGGTGATATCTGAAGCCAGAAGTCCAGTCAGCAAGAATTGCAGGGTAAAATGAATAGACACAAATCCAACCTAGTAAATCTAGAAAAGAAAAATCAGAAAAAAGAAAAGCTAGCAGAACATTTGAAAATGGCTGTTTCTTCTATACTAAACAGTGTCAAAGTTTCATTCAGCAACACAGATGAAAGACAGCAACCTGAAGCTATGCAATCAAATCATTAAACATTTGTCTATAGTTATAATCATACACTGTTTGACACAAAGCAGTCAATGAATGTGTCTGAAGAAAAGAAGGGAGGGAAGGAGAGAGGGATAGAGGAAGGCAATTATTAAAGTAATCAAAGAGAATGATGAAAGTCTTCAATAGAGAAATCAGTAATCTTAAATTTGAAATATCAAAATGAAAAGTAAGATTTTCTAGATTTTTTGTGGACTGAAAGAACAAACAGAGGTAGAACTACAGTTTTATAGCCAACCTAGTTAGTTTAGCACTGATCTTACAAATGGAAGGAAAAGATGTCTCAGTCAAAATAACCCTCCAGAATGTCAGTTTTATAAGAAAACTTGAAGCACATCCACTGGGCTTTACAGTAACTTTTCTAGACAAGTGGACCAAAGATAACCTACTACAAAGAGCAAGGCACAGAGGAGTACACATAACCAAATAAGGATATCAGTGTATTGTATATTACAGATTCAGAAATACTAAGAAGGCAGGCCCCAGAAAACAGCAAAATTATGTGATTTCTTTTGTATCCCAGCCTGTCATAAAAGGGGTACATCTTAACTCCAAAAGAGCTCAAAGGAACATAAAATGTTTTAAAAGCATTACTTATAACGAAGGCATTTGCTGCAGCAAAAAGATTGTAAAAGAGTAAGATGTAACCAAAAGAAAAATTAACATTTAGAGATTTGCAAATGTGTCTACTCTGATTCAAAATGATACTTTGGGTTCCTGTTACAGATGCCTCAAAACACTCCCAGAAAAAAAACATATATATTTTTTCCCTAGAGAAAGGGTATGAGAATGAGACAGAATAATGGAAAGCATGCTGGAACAGGAGTCAGACACTTGGGTTCTAGTCTTGACTTTACCTCTGATTCACTGTGGGACCCTGGAAACATCAACAACATTCTGTGTAGTATGAGAGAAGTGAAGGGTCCCACTGTAATACTTCTGTACTATATAACTGAAATGTTTTTTGTTCTGCATTAAATGAAAACTTACCTGTGCTTAAGGTTCTGAGTTTGAGCCAGTTTCCCATATTTGCTTCTAAAAGAAGACTATAGTCAACTTTTAGCCAATTGTTTTTATTACACATTCTTACAATCTTTTAACTTCTCACCTGGAACTGCAATGGTCTAAGCCAATGGTTTAAGAAACTTGTTTTGAGATAATGACCCTATTGGTCAACACACTTCTTACAAAGAAGACTGATGTACAAAATAGAAACGGAAATCTGCTTTGTTGAAGGTGGGGAGGGAAGATGAGGGGGAGGAAGGGATGAGTTCTACTCATTCTACTTACCCCCTGTGCTTTTCCAGGTACCCCTGAAGACTACCACTGAGACCTCCAAAGAGTCAAAGTTTGTGACAGCCTATCACAAAGGAATCATGTAGACATACATATTTGGAAACAAATTAAGGAACACGACACTATTTAAACTACTGCAAAACCTCTGGTTTTATAGTAGGGGAACTAACATCATTTGGCCTTCAGTAGGTATAAATTAATCACAAACATACTGAGGCACTGAGGCCACTGAAAGACCCCTAGTATTCTGTTATAAAATAAGTTTCCAGGAGATCCAAAATATGCTCATGTGAATTTTTTACAAAGCTGTCAAAATGAAAATAGAAACATGAAGCTAAAACTGTATTAGAGGGATGCCAACTAATAACAGGAAAACATGAAAGTGTAAAATGCACTGGCAAAGGTTAAATACATAGTTAAATTTAGAATATTCTAATATTGTAACAGTGGTGGGTAAATCATTTATAATTCCAGTATAAATATTAAATGACAAAAGTATTAAATATAACAAAAATTTGTTGATAGAGACACAATGTAAAAAGATGTAAACTATTATACCAATAACATAAAATGAGGGGAGGAGTATAAAATATGAGGCTCATGGTAATTGCAAAGCAAAAAACTACAACAGATACACAAAAGAAAAAGAGGAAATAAAGCATACCACAACAGAAAATCATCAAATCACAGAGGAAGAGAGCAGAAGAAGAAAGGAATGAAGGAATTACAAAAGAACCAGAAAACAATGAATAAAATGGCAGTAGTATGTCCATACCTATCAATATTACTTTAAATGTAAATGGACTAAATTCTCCAGTTAAGAGTGGCTGAACAGATATAAAACAAGACCAATGTATGCTGTGTACAAAAGATTCACTTCAACTTTAAGAACACACATAGACTGAAAGTGAAAGGATGGAAAAAGATATTTGATCCAAATGGAAACCAAAAGAATGCAGGACTAGCTATTCTTATATCAGAAATAGACTTATATATTGTATAAGTCTTATATAGACTTGTATACTTATATACAAAATAGACCTTAACCAAAAGACTGCAACAAAGAGACAAAGAAGGTCATCATATAATGATAAAGGGGTCATTTCATCAAGAAAATATAACATTTGTATATATTTAGCCACCCAGAATAAGAGCACCTAAACACATAAGGCAAATATTAACAAATCTGAAGGGAGGAAAAAACAGCAATATAATAATATCAGGGTTCTTCAATACTCCACATTCAACATTAGATAGATCACCCAGACAAGAAAACCAATAAGGAACCATTGGACTTAAACTATACACTAGATCAGATGACCTAACAGACATAATCAGAACAATCCACCCACCAGTAGCAGAATACACATTCTTCTCAAGTACTCATGGATAGATCATATGTTAGCCAAAAAACTAGTCTTAATAATTTTAAGAAGAATAAAATCATATCAGGCATCTCTTCTGTCATAACGGTATGAAACTAGACATCAATTACAAGAAGAAAAGTGGAAAAATCACAAATACGTGGATATTAAACAACATGCTCCTGATAATGAATGGGTCAGAGAAGAAATAAAAAGAGAGATAAAAAAATACATTGAGACAAATGAAAATTTGTGGGATGCATAAATTTATTGGATGCATAAGGTATTTTTTTGAAAAATAAAGTAGACAAACCTTTAGCTACACTTAACCAAAAAAAAAAAAGAAAGAAGTTTCAACTAAATAAAATTACGAATGAAATTGTAGACATTATAATTGATTCCACAGAAATGCAAATATCACAAGACATTACTATGAACAATTACACACCAACAAATTGATACATTCCTAAAACAATACAGCCTACCAAAATGAATCATGAAGAAATAAAAAAAACTGAATAGACCAATTACTAGTGATGATAGTGACTCAAAAACCTTCCAACAACAAAAGTCCAGGATCATATGACTTCAATGATGAATTCTACAAAACATTAAGAAAGAAACAATGATGAATTCTACAAAACATTAAGAAAGAAAGAAAAAATGAAAACTAATACCAATCCTTCTTAAACTCTTCCCAAAAAATAGAAGAGGAGGGAATACTTTCAAACTCATTTTACAAGGCCAGCATGACCTAGATACCAAAGCCAGACAATGACTCCGCAAAACAAGAAAACTACAGGCCAATATCCATGATGAACTTTGAGGCAAAAATTCTCCGCAAAATATTAGCAAACCAAATTCAACAGTACATTAAAAAGATCATACACCAGTATCAAGTGAGATTTATTACAAGAATGCAAGAATAGTTCAAATTTCACAAATCAATATGATACATTAAATTAACAAAATGAAGGATAAAAATCATATGATCTTAATAGATACAGAAAAGGCATTTAACAAAATTCAACATCTATTTATGATAAAAACTCTCAGCAAAGTGGCTATAAAGGGAATGTACCTCAACAGAATAAAGACCATATATAACAAGCCCACAGCTAATAGCATACTCAATGTTGAAAATGTGAAAAGCTTTTCCTCTAAGATCAGGAACAAGACAAGGAGGCCCACTCTTGCCACTTTTATTCAACATGTTACTGGAGGTACTAGCAGAACAATTAGGCAAAAAGAAGAGGGAGGGAGGAAGGAAGGAAGGAAACAGAAAAGAAAAGGTGTCCATGAATGGCAGTGGTATAGAAAAAAAGTGTATAGAGTTAAGCTTATTTTGGAAATAGAACTACAGAATTTCTGTTGGGTTGGTTATGGGGGAAAAGGGAAAAAAACAAAGTGAAAAAATGACTCCTGGGTTTTGGCATAGTTATTGGATATATGGTGGGGGTTTGGATGCACAGTGAAGGAGAAGTTGGTGCATTATTATGAGAATAATGTGAGATGCTGACTAATGTTACTCAGATCACAGCCAGAGGTTCCCTAAGTCTTGAGATCTAGGTAGGACATGCTTGAACTCTCAGCTCTATAGCCTGGGGAGAACTAGATCTCCCCAAGATTTCTCTTTTTCGCAAGGTTTAGGATTTTATCATTATCCTGTATTTCTGTCTACTGTGTCCTCACTTCATACCTCCATTCATCCCAGTCAACCCTTCAACCATTTTCTTTTTCTTTCTTTCATTTTAAAAAATATGTCTTTTTCCTTTTTTGGTACATGTATTCATGGCAAAATTAATGGCACTGTGTGTGGCATCACAGGGTCGGTGTACTGATTTCAACAAAGTATAATTAATAGTAAGGGATGTCTTACAATACCATCCTCTGAGGAAAAAACAAAGTAATCAAGACAGTACTAACATAATTAAAATTTTAAGAAATGGCTTCACAGTAGTTGAAATTTTATAAATTTTAATGCTTGTCAAAGCCTTGGTACATATTCTAAATGATTTTGTGTTTCACTGGAGTCCTTGTCACTGAAGTCACATTGTTCTTAGTAACCAGGAAATCCTAGCTTCTCACAAAAGACTTCTGGACAAAGACATGCTTCTGTTGCTAGTTGCCTCTCTCACCCACAATTCACAAATCCTCTCATACCTAGCATTTTCTGAATATTTACTCAACTTAATGAAGACATGAGGGTTCAGTGGGACCACAACCAGACTTATAACCTGTTTGAAATCTCTAAAATTTTAAATAAAATCATGTAAAACTATCCTAGATATCAAGAGTATGTACAGTATATCTGATCAAGTTTACATTTTACTTTTCCCAAAAAATATTTATTACACACCTGTAATAGGCCACAAACTCAAGGTGCTAAGGACAGGCAGGAGTACAAATGGGCACATTACTTGCCATCAGACAACACAAGGGTCTGGGGTTTTTTGTTGTTTTTAGGGTTTGATTGTTTTGTTTCGTTTTTATGCTTTTAAATTTTTTCCATTGAAGTATAACTGAACATTTAACATTATATTAGTATTAGGTGTACAATGTCATGATTTGATATTTGTATGCCATGAGAAGTGATTACCACAGTAAGACTAGTTACCATCTGTCACCATACAAAGTTACCCCAAATTCTTTTCTTGTCATGTGTATTTTTATGATTTACTCTCTTAGCAACTTTCAAATATGCATTACAATATTGGCTATTATCACCATGCTATACATTATACCTTCACTAACTTATTTATTTTATAACTGGAAATTTATAACTCTTGACACCTTCATCCATTTTATTCACCTTTCAACTCCCCACCCTACTGAGAACTACCATTCTGCTCTCTGTATCAATGAGTTTTGCTTTGTTTTGTTTTGCTGGTTCATTTGTATTGTTTTATAAAATTCCACATAAAAGTGAGATCATATAGTATTTTAAACAATGCTGCAATGAACATGGTGGTGCACATATCTTTTTGAATTGTGTTTTTGTTTTCATCAGACAAATACCCAGAAGTGGGATTGCTGGATCATATGGTAAATCTATTTTTAATTTTTTAAGGCATCTCTGTATTGTTTTCCATAGTGGTTGCATCAATTTACATCTATACTGACAGTACACACATGTTCCCTTTCCTCCATATCCTTACCAACACTTGTTATTTCTTCTCTTTTTTATAATAGCCATTCTAATAGATTTGAGGTGATATCTCATTGTGGTTCTGATTTCCATTTCCCTAATAATTAGTAAACTTGAGCATCTTTCCATGTGTGCATTGATCATCTGTATGACTTCTTTGGAAAAGCATCTATTCAGATCCTCTGCCTATTTTTTAATTGACTGTTTTTTTGTTATTGAGTTGGATGAGTTCTTGATATTCTTTGACTATTAACTCCTTGTTGTATATATCATTTGCAAATATCTTCTCACATTGAGCAGTTTGCTTTTTCATGTTGTTAATGGATTTCTTTTGATCTGACAAAGCTTTTTAGTTTGATGCAGTCCTATTATTCATTTTTGCTTTTGTTGATTTTGCTTTTGGTGTCAGATTTTAAAAATTCATGACCAAGATCTATGTCAAGGAACTTACTGCCTACATTTTCTTCTAGAAGTTTTATGGTTTCAAGCTTTACTTCATCTTTGATCCCAGAGTCGATTTTTGTGTAGGGTGTAAGATAGCAGTTGAGTTTCATTCTTTTTCATGTGGTTGTCCAGTTTTCCCAGCACTATTTACTTGTCTGGTTTTGTTATCAGGGTAATGTTGGCCTTGTAAAATGAGTTTGGAGGCATTTTCTCCTCTCCAACTTTTTGGAAGAGTTTGAGAAGGATGGGTATTAAATCTTCCTTAAATGTTTGGTAGAATTCACCACTGAAGCCATCTGATACTGGTATTTTTTTTTGGCTGGGAATATTTGATCATGGATTCAGTCTCCTTACTAGTAATAGGTCTATTCAGATATTCTATTTCTTTGTGATTAAGTCTTGGAAGACTATATGTTTCTAGAAATGTATTCATTTCTTCTAGGTTGTCTGATTTGTTCGCTTAATATTGTTTATAGTTGTTTCTAATGATCCTTGTATTTCTGTGGTATTGCTTATAACTTCTTCTCTTTCATTACCTACTTTATTTGAGCCCTTTTTTTATTGGCAAATCTAGCTAAAGATTTGTCAGTTTTGTTTATCTTCTCAAAGAGCCAGTTCTTAGTTTCACAGAATTTTTCTATTATCTTGTTAGTCTTTATTTCTGTACTGATCTTTGTTATTTCTTTCCTTCTTCTAACTTTGGGCTTATTATTTTTCTAGTTCCTTTAGGCATAAAAAATTGTTTATTTGTGTTTTTTGTTTTTTGAGGTAGGCCTGTATTGCTATAAACTGCTCTCTTAAAATTCCTTTAGCTGAAAGCCATAAATTTTGCTTTGTTATATTTTTCTTAAGATTTTATTTTTTACCTCTCTTTTGATTTCTCCTTTGACCTGCTGGTTGTTCAGCAGCATGCTGTTTAATTTCCACATATTTGTGATTTTTTTTTCCAATTTTATTCTTGTAATTGGTATTAAGTTTCATACCATTATGGTCTGAAAAGATGCTTTGATATAATTTCAATCTTCTTAAATGTATTTATTAAAACTTATTTTGTGGCCTAACATATGATCTAAGCTGAAGAGTGTCACATGTGCATCTGAGAAGAATGCGTATTCTGCTGGCTTATATATATATATATAAAGCCCATCTGATCTTGCATGATATATCCATTGATGTAAGAGGGGTATTAAAGTCCTGAAGGTCTTTTTTTTTATCAGCTGCAAGAAGAATCAAACATATTCAACTTAGCCTGGGTCCTTTAAAAAAAGGACATGGAGAGGTCTAATAGAAGCAATACCAGTGGCCTAACTAGTTTCACAGTTTTTCAAGTCAAGTGTCAGATTAAATGAAATAATACATTTAAAGGTCCCCACACATTACCTGGTGCAACATAGGCACTGAGAGAGTGTCAGTCATCCTGCCCCTTCCTTTGGCTGATGTACATTTGAAGTAAGTATTACTGTCCTTCTAAACTTGGGTTCTGCAAGGAAATTAAGCCCTAGAGCCCAAAGACATCAGTGTTTGTAATGAATTAATTTCTCTCCTATGCATCCAGAAGGGTACTACCTAAGTAAAACTCTTGGGAGACATGAGAAAACAAGCACTCAAATCATTTCTGTAAGGCTTACTTGTCTCACAGAAACCTCAATGAAGTTAAGAAAGGTTGGGGGACAGTATCACTTCCACCTTCTATTTTAAAGAGCAATGTTAAATTGGAGGAAAGATCTAATTTGGTAAATGTACAGACCCTAGACAATAAAAAATAAACCAGAAACTAGAAAGCCTCTAAAGAACTAAGGACTCAAAAGAGAAAAGTGAGACTCACTGAAAGTGAGTGCTCTAAGGAAAAAAGAATTGTACAGAGGCCATGGCCAAAGAAACAACAGCTAGACCAAAATGAAAATCAAATACATCCCTTGCTGACTGTGGAGCTCTGAGGACCCCCTCCGTGGTGCACAGCCTGCTGAGCCTTTCTCCCGGCCAGCCCAACCTAGCTCACAAGCCAGCAAACCCTACCCTGGCATTAGGCCAGCCAGAGGGAAGCTCGGTCTATGGCAGCTACAAACACAAAGCACAGAGGCTTATACCTGTGTGCTCGGCCCACTGGTTCTGGCAGTGGAGACAGGCATAGCAGTCGGGAAGCAGGGAACAGCTCTTTCTTCCCCCTGAGGCACCAATACCGCTCCCCCTGCAACCCCCGACATTGCTTCAGGGGCTGAGCAGCTCCAGAGAATAGAGCTTCTGGGCACTGGAGGGCACCATATACAAATATGAAACACCAAAGGAACCTGGTTCAAAGTAAAATTATGAATATAACCCCAGAGAAAAATTCAAATGAAATCCACCTCATGAATCTGCCTGAAGGGGATTTCAAAGTAGAAATAATTAACATGCTCATGGAGGTACAGAAAAATATTCAAGAACTCAGAAATGAATTAGGTCGGAGATCCAATCATTACAGAACATAGTATCAGAAATGAAACATACAATGGAAGTTTTAAAAGCACATTAGATACAGTGGAGGAGACAGTAAATGAAATAGAGAAGAGGAATACAAAGAAGCTGAGGCACAGAGAGAAAAAAGAATCTCTAAGAATGAAAGAATATTGAGAGAACTGTGTGACCAAACCAAATGGAACAATATTCACATTATAGGGGTACCAGAAGAAGAAGAGAGAGAAAAAGGGATAGAAAGTGTCTTTGAGAAGGTAATTGCTGAAAACTTCCCCAATCTGGGGAAGGAGATAGTCTCTCAGGCCATGGAGGTGCACAGATCTCCCAACACAAGGACCCAAGGAAGACAACACCAAGACATATAGTAATTAAAATGGCAAAGATCAAGGATAAGGACAGACTATTAAATGCAGCCAGAGAGAGAAATAAGATCACATACAAAGGAAAGCCCATCAGGCTATCATCAGACTTCTCAACAGAAACCTTACAGGCCAGAAGGGGGTGGCATGATGTATTTAATGCAATGAAGCAGAAGGGCCTTGAACCAAGATTACTTTATCTAGTAAGATTATCATTTAAATTTAAAGGAGGGATTAAACAATTCCCAGATAAGCAAAAACAGAGAATTTAACTCCCACAAACCATCTCTACAGTGCATTTTGGAGGGACTGCTATAGATGGAAAAGTTCCTAAGGTTTAATAGCTGTCACCAGAGGTAATAAAACCACAGTAAAAAAGCAGAAGAGATAATTACTAAGCAAACACAAAATTAAATTAACTATCCCCAAAGTCAATCAAGGGATAGACAAAGAGTACAGAATATGATACCTAATATATAAAGAATGGAGGAGGAAGAAAAAGGAGGAGAAAAAAAGAACCTTTAGATTGTGTTTGTAATAGCATATTAAGTGAGTTAAGTTAGACTCTTAGTAAGGATGTTAACCTGGAACCTTTGGTAACCACAAATCTAAAGCCTGCAATGGCAGTAAGTACATACCTATTGATAATAACTCTAAATGTAAATGGTCTGAATGCACCAATCAAAAGACATAGAGTCACTGAATGGATAAAAAAACGAGACCCAACTATATGCTGCCTACAAGAGACTCACTTTAAACACAAAGACATACACAGACTAAAAGTAAAGGGATGAAAAAAGATATTTCATGCAACTAATAGGGAGAAGAAAGCAGGAGTTGCAGTACTTATATCAGACAAAATAGACTTCAAAATAAAGAAAGTCACAAGAAACAAGGAAGGACATTACATTATGATAAAGAGGTCAGTCCAACAAGAAGATATAACCATTATAAATATCTATGCGCCCAACACAGGAGCACCTACATATGTGAAACAAATACTAACAGAATTAAAAGGGGAAATAGAATGCAATGCATTCATTCTAGGAGACTTCAACACTCCACTCACTCCAAAGGACAGATCAACCAAACAGAAAATAAGTAAAGAGACAGAAGCCCTGAACAACACATTAGAACAGGTGGACATAACAGACATCTACAGAACTCTACACCCAAAAGCAGCAGAATACAAATTCTTCTCAAGTGCACATGGAACATTTTAAAGAATAGATCATATTCTAGGCCACAAAAAGAGCCTCAGTATATTCAAGAAGACTTAAATTGTACCAACCAGTTTCTCAGATCACAAAGGTATGAAACTAGAAATAAATTATGCAAAGAAAATGAAAAATCCCACAAACACATGGAGGTTTCACAACATGCTCCTAAATAACCAATGGATCAATGACCAATTAAAAACAGAGATCAAGCAATATATGGAGACAAATGACAGCAATAATTCAACACCGCAAAATCTGTGGGACGCAGCGAAGGCTGTGCTAAGAGGAAAGTATATTGCAATACAGGCCTACCTCAGGAAAGAAGAACAATCCCATATGAACAGTCTAAACTCACAATTAACGAAACTAGAAAAATAAGAATAAATGAGGCCCAAAGTCAGTAGCAGGAGGGATATAATAAAGATTAGGGCATAAATAAATAAAATCGAGAAGAATAAAACAATAGAAAGAATCAATGAAAGCCGGAGTTGGTTCTTCAAGAAAATTTAAAAAATAGATAAACCCCTAGCCAGACTTATCAAGAAAAAAGGACAGTCTACACACATAAACAGAATTAGAAATGAGAAAGGAAAAATCACTACAGACACCACAGAAATACAAAGATTTATTAGAGAATACTATGAAAAATTATATGGTAACAAACTGGATAACCTGGAAGAAATGGACAGATTTCTAGAAAAATACAACCTTCCAAGGCTGACCCAGAAAGAAACAGAAAATCTGAACAGACCAATTACCAGCAACGAAATTGAATTGGGACTCTAAAAACTACCTAAGAACAAAATCCCTGGACCAAATGGCTTTACCACTGAATTTTATCAAACATTTATGAAGACCTAATACCCATCCTCCTTAAAGTTTTTCAAAGTGTAGAAGAGGAGGGAATACTTCCAAACTCATTCTATGAGGCCAGCATCACTCTAATACCAAAACCAAGCAAAGACACCACAAAAAAAGAAAATTACAGACCAATATCCCTGATGAACATAAACGAAAAAATACTCAACAAAATATTAGCAAACCAAATTCAAAAATACATCAAAAAGATCATCCATCATGATTAAGTAGGATTTATTTCAGGGATGCAAGGATGGTACAACATTCGAAAATCCATCAGTATCATACACCACATCAACAAAAAGGACAAAAACAACATGATCATCTCCATAGATGCTGAAAAAGCATTTGACAAAACAAAAAACAAAATTCAACACCCATTCATGATAAAAACTCTCGACAAAATGGGTATAGAGGGCAAGTGCCTCAACGTAATAAAGGCCATATATGACAAACCCACAGCCAACATTATACTTAACAGTGAGAAGTTGAAAGCTTTTCCTTTAAGATCGGGAACAAGACAAGGATGCCCACTCTCTCCACTTCTATTCAACATAGTACTGGAGGTCCTAGTCACAGCAATCAGACAACACAAAGAAATAAAAGGCATCCAGATTGGCAAGGAAAAAGTTAAACTGTCCCTGTTTGCAGATGACATGATATTGTACATAAAAAACCCTAAAGACTCCACTCCAAAACTACTAGATCTAATATCTGAATTCAGTAAAGTTGCACGATACAAAATTAATATGCAGAAATCTGTGGCATTCCTATATACTAACAAAGAACTAGCAGAACGAGAAATCAGGAAAACAATTCCATTCACAATTGCATCAAAAAGAATAAAATACCTAGGAATACATCTAACCAAGCAATTGAAATACTTATACTCTGAAAACTACAAGACACTCATGAGAGAAATCAAAGAAGATACCAATAAATGGAAACACATCCTGTGCTCATGGATAGGAAGAATTAATGTTGTCAAAATGGTCATCCTACAGATTTAAAGCAATCTACAGATTTAATGCAATTCCTATCAAAATACCAACAGCATTCTTCAATGAACTAGAGCAAATAGTTCTGAAATTCATATGGAACCACAAAAGATCCCAAATAGCCAAAGCAATCCTGAGAAGGAAGAATAAAGCAGGGGGATTATGCTCCCCAACTTCAAGCTCTACTACAAAGCCACAGTAATCAAGACAATTTGGTACTGGCACAAGAACAGTGGTCCATAGACCAATGGAACAGACTAGAGAGCCTTGATATTAAAACCAACCATCTATGGTCAATTTATATACAACCCATGGACATACAATGGAGAAATGACAGCCTCTTCAACAACTGGTGTTAGCAAAACTGGACAGCTACATGCAAGAGAATGAAACTGGATTATTGTTTAACCCCATACACAAAAGTAAACTCAAATGGATCAAAGACCTGAATGTAGGTCATGAAACCATTAAACTTTTAGAAGACAACATAGGCAAAAACCTCCTGAATATAAGCATGATCAACTTCTTCCTGAATGAATCTCCTCAAGCAAGGGAAACAAAAGCAAAAATGAACTCATGGGACTACATCAAAGTAAAAAGTTTCTGTACAGCAAAGAACACCATCAACAGAACAAAAAGACATCCTACAGTATGGGAGAATATATTTGTAAATGACATATCCGACAAGAGGTTAACATCCAAAATATTTAAAGAACTCAGACACCTCAATACCCAAAAAGCAAATAACCCGATTAAAAAATGTGCAGAGTATATGAAAAGACAATTTTCCAAAGAAGAAATTCAGATGGCCAACAGACACATGAAAAGATGCTCCATATCACTAATCATCAAGGAAATGCAAATTAAAACCACAATGAGGTATCACCTCACACCAGTAAGGATGGCCAGCATCGAAAAGACTAAGAACTACAAATGCTGGCAAGGATGCGGAGAAAGGGGAACCCTCCTACACTGCTGGTAGGAATGTAAGCTAGTTCAACTATTGTAGAAAACAATATGGAGGTTCCTCAAAAAACTAAAAATAGAGATACCATTTGACCTGGAAATCCCACTCCTTGGAATTTACCCTAAGAATACAACTTCTCAGAATCAAAAAGACATATGCATCCCTATGTTTATCCAGCACTATTTACAATAGACAAGAAATGGAAGCAACGTAAGTGTCCATCAGTAGATGAATGGATAAAGAAGATGTGGTACATATACAGAATGGAATACTATTCAGCCATAAGAAAGAAACAAATCCTGCCATTTGCAGCAACATGGATGGAGCTGGAGGATGTTATGCTCAGTGAAGAGAGCCATGCGGAGAGGGACAGGTGCCAAATGATCTCCCTCATTTGTGGAGTATAACAGAGCAGCAGGGTTGAAGGAACAAAATAGCAGTGGACTCACAGACTCCAAGAGGGGACTAATGATTGCCAGGGTGGAGGAGTGGGGAGGGTGGGTGTGGAGGGTGGGAGAAGGGGATTGAGGGGTGTTATGTTTAGTGCACATGGTGAAGGGGGTTGCGGGGAGGAAAGTGTAGCACAGAGAGGTCAAACAGTGAATCTGTGGCATCTTACTACACTGATGGACAGTGACTGCATTGGGGTGTGGATATGGGCTTGATAATATGGGTAGATATAGTCACCACGTTGTTTTTTCATGTGAAACCTTCATAAGAGTGTATATCAATAATACCTTAATAAAAAAAATTTTTAATAAATAAATAAATCAGCCAAAAAAAAAATCAAATATAGTGCAGCTGAAACCAAAACAAATGTCCCCATTCAAGGAAAGAGATGGACCAGAAAAGCTTAGAAAATATTACACTTCTCTGTACTCCGTAGGGAATCCCAAAACATTTGAGATAAACTGCTACATGCTCACATATCCTACAAAAATATTCTAATCACACAGTGGGAACAAGCCACACCACAGAAAATCTCAAGGCTGAGAAGTTATCCAGATGAGAAGTTTTTGTCAGAATTTAAAATTCTAAAATGGACTAAAAATAACTTATTCTAACTGCTTGGTGTCACTTACCCAGAATGGAAATTACCTAACTCAAGGACATAGAAACTCATCATGCCTTTTCCAAAAAAGACAAAGACATGACAAAAATTAAGTTATAGAGACCCATTAATATTTCTTAAATAAATATATAATTGCTTACCTCCATATAGGTCAACTGCATGGACTAAACATACAATAATTCACAATACACCTTTATCATTACCTGCATAGGTTTATCATGAATCAACATTAAGCAAGTGATATAAAAAAGATTTATATTTAATGCATTATTGTAAACTGCACCAATTGCCAGTGTTAACACTGGCAGCAACAGATGCCAAAAAAGCTTTTAAATGCCTAGAAGGAGAACGCTTTTCAAAACTATTAGAAAAAAGGAAAAATAAATAAATAAAAGGTATTGGGAATGAAAAGAGAAAAAACAAACAAACAAATCTCTTCTTGTCACTTAATATTCTATGGGAAAACTATAAAAGATACCCCAAAATAAAGAAAACAGGTCTGTGGACTTCCCAGTGAAGGACAGAAGAAGCAGAAGGACCTTTTTTCCTCTCCTTCACAATTCATCAACAAAACAATGAGGTGTGGCTGAGATCAAACACTCCAGCCTTCAGGCACAGCAAGTGGCAACATTCAAGTCCATTAGCTCATTTTCAGATGAACTTACAATTTACTTTTAAAACCCACAACAATAAAAGTTGATCCCTTAGATTATCTGTTGTCACACAAGTAATTACTACATTTCACAATTTCACAAAAATCATAGTCTGCAGTAATGCATCTAATGATATCCTCTGACAACTCTCTATAAACCTTAAATCAGCCCTGGTAAAATTATCTTGGAGGTGATTGCAAATAAAAATGTGTACTGTGCTTTCCTTAATCCATAATTTGACATTCAGTAATAATGGTAAAATATTTCACCATATTTCAAAGAGCCAGGACACTGAATTGTTCAAATGCCATTGCCAGTGAAAATCTGGATAGCCCACATATTTATCTCCCTAACATACAAAAGGCGTAAATTAATAAGCCTTCAAGACATGGAGGACCAACTCACCTTTTTCGAGTAATCAGAAATGGGAGAGACGAGGGTTTAAGCTCTGGATCCAGTTGAGTTCAAAACCTGACTTCCTGGTTTACTAATTTTATGACTTTAACCTCTCTGTACTTTAGTTTTCTCACTTATAAAAAGGAAAAAACATCCCTCTGCATAGCACTCTTGTAGCAACTAAAGGAGATGACTTACACAGTGTTTTGCACAGTGTGTGGCACATAGAGATGAACAAAGGGAAACTGATTACTGAGAGGAAATGAGGATGTTTAGAATGTCATAATTGGAATACCTATAAATACAATAGTGTTTATACACTACTTTGGTATCAGGAAATCTTAAGGTAGTTTACAAAGATATTTAAAATGCAAAGTCATTAAATCAAAATGTAAACACAAAAAAGAAAGAGAAAAAAAGATAAGGTTAATTTTTAAAAGGGCAAAAGGTCAGAAAAGATGAGCTTCATCAGTTATACACAGTATGATTCCTAAAACAAAGCAGAACAATTATATAGGAAAATAAGTCAATAATTAACTGACACTAAAGCAAGACAGGAATTTCTTTCCAAGAGTCTTATGAAAGAGCACAATAAATGGAATGAAAAACATCTTTAACAATATCCTTATAAAAGATAAATTGCACAGACTTTCTCAATACAGACACTCCACCAAACTTCAGTGACACATTCTTTTATAAAAATCAGAAATCCCACACAAAAGCAACCAAAGCATCTTGTGAAACTGAGAAATTAATAATATAAAAGTCTTGGTGCTGGGTTTGCAAAGAATTCCCCAAAAGGACCAGTCCTGCATAAAGCAGAAATCTATAATAGATGGATGTAATCTCATCAAAAAAGCCTACCGCCCTCTATACCGATTCTTCTGGAAGAGGGTATTCATGGAGGAAGGAGAAAGTAGGTACTTTTTGCCATTCAATAGTTTGAATGAATAGAGGACATCTCTGTAAGAGAGGCAAGAATCATACTGGAGATTTTATGTGTAAGAATTCTATAGATTTTAAGCTTTTTCATTTCCCTATGTTTCTCAAACTCTGTTTTCTCTTAGGAAGTAACACCAAAACTCTGAAAATGAAAGGGCAACAAATTAGGAAGATTGCTTTCCACATCAGTGCCAGTCTGGAAAGGAGGAAATGGGAGAAGGGGAAGTGAGGGGAAGCTCTTGGGAGTAGACCCTGAAATAGGTAGTCCTCAGGGTGAGGTAATTACTAGCCAAAGTCATGCAGATGCCCCCCCCTCAAAAAAGTAGAGATATTTCATAGAAAGAACAATAATGATATATGACCTTTACAGTGTGCTAACTGGGCACTTTAAGCTAAGTATTTCATTTCCATCTCATAATAACCTTACGAAGGAAGTACTATTATTACTCCCTTTTGCCAAAAAGGAAACAGACACAAAAAAGTCAAATCACTTGCTAGCACTACCACATACTTTGCGAATGGCAGAGCCAGGATTGAAAGGCAGGCAGTCTAACTCCAAAGCTGTCTCACAAAGCCGCAAATCAGGTGAAAACTCCTCTCATATAACTGATCCAGCATCTCCCTGTCTAAGTTAGCTTTGAACTTTAAAAAGCTAACCTTTAGATACCTGCCCCACCACTAAGGGAGAATGTTGAGGTCACTGTAAATAAGAAATCATAATTATTCATATCTGTCCATGAAATATGACATTAATAGAGTTTTTAATCACTGGGTTAGCAACTCAAAAGTTCACTCTTTGAACTTAAGGGCACTTTGGAAAACATATAAAATGTTAAACAAAAACCTATCATCATCTATAAAGAATACATCTGAGGATCACTTTGCTCTTAAAGGCTGCAAAATCATCCTACTTTAAATAACAGACTCAGAATAATCTGCACAGAATCAGAGCCTGATCTGGTAAGATGTGAGCGGCTGGGATATACATAACAGTCCCATCTTTGCCCCCACTGTGACATTTTGTTCTAAGAATGGGGATCGTCTTCTAAAAATCTAATCAAGGGTAAAAAGAAGATAAGTATGTAAGGCTAGTCATTAAAGTCAACTGATATCCTATTCAAACATCAAAACAGGGTAAACAAGGTGATGGGACATAAAATAAGACTGCATTAACTTTACTGACATCTTCAGTACACATTATTATGTATTATAGCTGCTGTAACCCTGTTCTGTAAAACAATCACATTGTTGCATTACTGTTCTTACAAACTTGTCTAACATTTATGTAAGATCAATGTTGAAAGTGTTTGTCATCATTATTAAGAAATACAGGTATGGACTATTATCAAGTTGTTCATTAAGCAAATAACCATGTGTAACACTCCTCCTAGGAAGGTATCAGGCACTTCCTGTATGACAGGGATACAAAGAGGAATATAGAACAAGGTAAGATCCTCACCCTTAAGGGGTTTACACACTTCAATGAAAAAATTAAAGTTAAAATGAATTACAATCACATCTGAGACAACCATATAGTTGGGTGTATGTTTGACTGTTTAGAATTAGAGGGTGTTAAAAAGGAAGAATAAAAAAATGTTTAAAGATTTGAGATTAGATCATTTAGAGGAAAACGAAAGACCAAGGTGCAATTTAACTGCCTTAATAAGTGTTTCTGGTGGCATTAATTAGCTCTATCTTTACAAAAACACTAGGAAATAGGAAAGTTTGGTAAATAGAAGGACAACCTTGATGATCAGGATGATTAAATTTTGGTGAGAAATCTTAAATATTTTTCCAGATCTAAAACTCTGAAATCAAACAATCAATCAAATAATTATTGCCTGTCTTACTAACAGAACCAACTGCAAAAATTGTTTATGAAAAGAAGAAGCAAATGAATAGAACCTCAGGCCTTAGCACTCTGAGAAGAAGAAAATAAAAAGATCATGAAATAGGCAAAGCAGAAGGCAAAAATTTAAGCAGTTTTAAGAAAAGAGAGGCCATTTTTTTCTGATACGTTTACAAATCTTTCAGTAAGATTTTTCATGTATAAATAGTCACAAAATCATCTCTCAATTCTCCCCATTAGAGAACTGGACAAGAGGTATATTAGTCTAGTAATTCAGAAATCATTTCCATTATACTGAGTTTGCTCATTAAAACTATTTTATAATGTGTAGGTATATACCAACTTTCAGGGATCCTCAGTGAGAAGCCAACCTTGGAATAAACCAACAAATGTCTTACTAATCCACCAAGCAAATAAGCCTCAAGCAGATAGCCCAGAGTTGATTTTTCCATCATGTTGACCTTCAATTTGGAAAATAGATACTTAAAGCCCTGAAGGTCATGCCAACAGTGTAAAGGTGACACAAGCTTGATTTCTGAACTCAATCATCTTTATTTTAACACTACCAACAAACAGGTCTTTAGGAAGAAAAATTTTTATTAGACATTAATAATATCTTCATTACTCTTATCACATTTTAGTAAAAAAATGGAAAAGTGGCCTAAGGATCAGAATAAACGATGAACAAACTCTCAACTTCTAAGCTTCCTTCCATGCCTCCTGACTTCATAGAGATGCAGTGAGAATATACTAAAATAATGGTGTAACTCTGGGGGGAAAATCCCAGGCAAATACCTTTGAAACCAAAATCAGTCAAAGGGTCAAATAAAGTTTACTTCTTAAAAGCAGTCATACACTTCTGCTCTCCCATGTTTCTCCCAACCAGGCTGCAGAAGAGACCCCTACCCAAACTCTTGGGTCCATATAACCCTCCTTTGTCCTTGTAATTACCTATTTGTATGGAGAGGGACTACTCCTCTGCACCCCTTGGAAACATCTATTGCATGGAGATGGACTGAAGTCTAGAGATAGATTCTGGAAATATTGCAGTTTTACCCACAAATGGATATGAGTGTCATAAAGCTACTCATATTCAAGGAATGATTACAATAAGCCTAATTTGTGTATCTTAAGAAATTCTAAATGGCATAATAATGAGCACATACCAAACAAACAATTGATGCCATTTCTATAGGTCAAAAATTAGATCACATTAACAAATCATCCCATTAGATCAACTGATTTGGTATAGAGCACCTACTAGTGCTGGGCATTGTGCTAGGCTCAAGGGATTGAAAAATTAGTAAGAATAGCCCCTGATATTTGGAAGTTACAACAGCTCCACCAACTACAAATGCACCTGTCTTATAAATAATAAAAAGGATAACACTGTCTGAATTGAACACTCTATTTGCCCTCACACATACAAGAATATTTATTGAAGTCGACATGAAATAAAATAAAAATGGAAAATTGATGCTGCCATCTAAAGACCCATTAAAACCCACATAACAAATTCCATTTGATGTGAATGTATATGCCACATGAATGTATAAGCTTGACTATAACAAAAAATAAATAATACCTTTTCAAAACAAACAAACAATGAACTTTCTTGGAGGATTTGGATAATTATTTCTTCAATTGATATGTGCATATGAAGTTTAAGGGTCAGCTCTCCATCCCACTGAAGAGGCTCCATACTTGCCTTAGATACAAGGGTACAGCAGAAAACATGTGGCCCCAGGTGGTTTTGATTTGAATAGCAGTCTCAAATAAGGTGGACTTGGCCGTAACTGGGATTTATCTAACTCAACCGTTGTCAATGCCATTTATTATTTTTATTAAAAAGAAAAATGTTCAAAATGCTCTTGGGGGTTGGGGATTCACAATCCAAGAAAGAAGCTTTGGGTTACAGAGTTGAGTTATAAAGGAAAAATGAAAGTTTCTCAGCATTTCAGAATTGCTAAAACTCGGGAAGAAAACGTTCCCATCATGTTGCAAAGAAGTTATTAAGCAGTATTCTCCCAAGTTTACACCAAAACCTTTACTTCTGATAAGAACACCAACTACTGTTTGTCTGAACCTTAAAAGGGTAGTTTCTCAAAACCAATATTTTTGCCTTTGTGATTATTTTCCTAACAAAACTGAAACTGACCAATAAGATTTTGAAAGGACTCCATTATTCAACAGTATCTTATAATCAGAGATGTTCTCTTCAATCATTGAAATAGCTGAAGTAATTAGAAATTATGATTAATACCATATGAAGCCCTGCCAACCTAAAAGACACAATTATGGAAAGGGAAAAGAAAATTAGAATGCTTAATTGCAAAAGAAAAAAAATTCTGACTGAAGGAATGGACTAAATTTAGAGTAGAATTATATTTATCTTTTTTTGTTTTTTGCTATTATTAATGTACAATTACATGAGCAATATTATAGTTACTAGGCTCCCCCTATTATCAAGTCCCCACCACATAACCCATTACAGTCACTGTCTATAAGCGTAGTAAGATGCCATAGAATCACTACATGTCTTCTCTGTGTTATACTGCCTTCCCCGTATCCCCCCACCCCGCTAGATTCTGTGTGCTAATCATAATACCCCTTTTCCCCCTTATCCCTCCCTTCCCACCCATCCTCCCTAGTCCCTTTCCCTTTGGTAACTGTTAGTCCATTCTTGGGTTCTGTGAGTCTGCTGCTGTTTTGTTCCTTCAGTTTTTTTCTTTGTTCTTTTACTCCACAGATGAGTGAAATCATTTGATACTTGCCTTTCTCTGCCTGGCTTATTTCACTGAGCATAATACCCTCTAGCTCTATCCATGTTGTTGCAAATGATAGGATCTGTTTTCTTCTTATGGCTGAATAATATTCCATTGTGTATATGTACCACCTCTTCTTTATCCATTCATCTACTGATGGACACTTAGGTTGCTTCCATTTCTTGGCTATTGTAAATAGTGCTGTGATAAACATAGGGGTGCAGATGTCTTTTTCAAACTGGGCTGCTGCATTCTTAGGGTAAATTCCTAAGAGTGGAATTCCTGGGTCAAATGGTGTTTCTATTTTGACATTTTTGAGGAACCTCCATACTGCTTTCCACAATGGATGAACTAATTTACATTCCCACCAACAGTGTAGGAGGGTTCCCCTTTCTCCATATCCTCACCAACATTTGTTGTTGTTTGTCTTTTGGATGGTGGCCATCCTAACTGGTGTCAACCCCTTATTGGATATGTCATTTATGAATATATTCTCCTATACTGTAGGGTGTCTTTTTGTTCTACTGATGGTGCCCTTTGCTGTACAGAAGCTTTAAAGTTTGATATAGTCCCACTTGCTCATTTTTGCTTTCGTTTCCCTTGCCCAGGGAAATATGTTCATGAAGAAGTTGCTCATATTTATGTCCAAGAGATTTTTGCCTATGTTTTTTCTAAGAGTTTTATGGTTTCATGACTTACATTCAGGTCTTTGATCCATTTTGAATTAACTTTTGTGTCTGGGGTTAAAGAATAATCCAGTTTCATTCTCTTACATGTAGCTGTCCAGTATTGCCAACATCAACTGTCGAAGAGGCTGTCATTTCCCCATTCTATATCCATGGCTCCTTTATCGTATATTAATTGACCATTTATGCTTGGGTTTATATCACTGCTCTCTAGTCTTTTTCATTGGTCTATGGGTCTGTTCTTGTGCCAGTTACCAAATTGTCTTGATTACAGTGGCTTTGTAGTAGAGTTTGAAGTTAGGGAGCATAATTCCCCCCACTTTATTCTTCCTTCTCAGTATTACTTTGGCTATTTGGGGTCTTTTGAGGTTCCATTGAATTTTAGCATGATTTCCTCTACTTAATTGAAGAATGCTGTTGGTATTTTGATAGGGATTGCATTGAATCTGTAGATTGCTTTAGGGAGGATGACCATTTTGACAATATTAATTCTTCCTGTACATGAGCACCAGATATTTTTCCTTTTATTGGTATCTTCTTTAATTTCTCTTATGAGTGTCTTGTAATTTTCAGAGTATAAGTCTTTCATTTCCTTGGTTAGGTTTATTCCTAGGTATTTTATTCTTTTTGATGCAGTTGTGAATGGAACTGTTTTCCTGATTTCTTTCTCCTAGTTCACCATTAGTGTATAGAAATGCAACAGATTTCTGTGTATTCATTTTGTATCGTGCAACTTTACTGAATTCAGATATTAGATCTAGTAGTTCTGGAGTGGATACTTAGGGCTTTTTATGTACAATAACATGTCATCTGCAAACAGTGACAGTTTGACTTCTTCCTTGCCAATCTGGGTGCCTTTATTTCTTTGTGTTGGCTGAATGCTGTGGCTAGGACCGTCAATACTATGTTGAATAAAAGTGGGGAGCATTGGCATCCTTGTCTTGTTCCCAGTCTTAGAGGAAAAGCTTTCAGCTTCTCTCTGTTAAGTATGATGTTGGCTGTGGGTTTGTCATATATGGCCTTTATGATGTTGAGGTATTTGCCGTCTATACCTATTTTGTTGAGAGTTTTAATCAGGAATGGATGCTGAATTTTGTCAAATGCTTTTTCAGCATCTATGGAGATGATCATGTGGTTTTTGTTCTTCTTTTTATTAATGTGGTGGATGATGCTGATGGATTTTCGAATGTTGTACCATCCTTGCATCCCTGGGATGAATCCCACTTGATCATGGTGTATGATCCTCTTGATGTATTTTTAATTTGGTTTGCTAATATTTTGTTGAGTATTTTTGCATCTACGTTCATCAGGGATATTGGTCTGTAATTTTCTTTTTTGGTGAGGTCTTTGCCTGGTTTGGTATTAGAGTGATGCTGGCCTTCATAGAATGAGTTTGGAAGTATTCCCTCCTCTTCTATTTTTTGGAAAACTTTAAGGAGAATCGGTGTTATTTCTTCTCTATATGTCTGGTAGAATTCAGAGGTGAATCCATCAGGTCCAGGGGTTTTGTTCTTGGGTAGTTTTTTGATTACCGATTCAATTTCGTTGCTGGTGATTGGTCTGTTTAGTTTTTCTGTTTGTTGCTTGGTCAGTCTTGGAAGGTTGTATTTTTCTAAGAAGTTGTCCATTTCTTCTAGGTTTTCCAGCTTGTTAGCATATAGATTCTCATAATATTCTCTTATAATTCTTGTATTTCTGTGGGGTCCGTCATTATTTTTCCTTTCTCATTTCTGATTCTGTTTATGTGTGTAGATTCTCTTTTCTCTTAATGAGTCTGGCTAGGGGTTTATCTATTTTGTTTATTTTTTTAAAGAACC
The DNA here is from genome assembly GCA_032199065.1 of Smutsia gigantea. Lineage (NCBI taxonomy): Eukaryota > Metazoa > Chordata > Mammalia > Pholidota > Manidae > Smutsia > Smutsia gigantea. Next base: position 75,004 of record JAVSCE010017049.1, read on the forward strand.
AGCTCTTGGTTTTATTGATTTTTTCTATTGTTTTATTCTTCTCAATTTTATTTATTTCTTCTCTAATCTTTATTATGTCCCTCCTTCTGGTGACTTTGGGCCTCATTTGTTCTTTTTCCAATTTCAGTAATTGTGTCTTTAGAGTATTCATTTGGGAATGTTCTTCCTTCTTTAAATAGGCCTGGATTGCAATATACTTTCCTGTTAGAACTGCCTTTGCTGCGTCCCACAGATGTTTTGGCTTTGTGTTGTTGTTGTTATTAGTCTCCATATATTCTTTGATTTATGTTTTGATTTGGTCGTTAACCCATTGATTAATTAGGAGAATGTTGTTAAGTCTCCGTGTATTTGTGAGCCTTTTGATTTCTTTCTAAAATTTATTTCTGGTTTTTTACCTTTGTGATCTGAGAAGTTGGTTGGTAGGATTTCAATATTTTTGAATTTACTGAAGTTCATTTTGTGGCCTAGTATGTGGTCTATTCTGGAAAATGTTCCATGTGCACTTGAGAAGAATGTGTATCCTGCTCCTTTTGGGTGCAGAGTTCTGTAGATGTCTGTTAGGTCCATCTATTCTAGTGTGTTGTTCAGTGCCTCTGTGTCTTTACTTATTTTCTGTCTGGTTGACCTGTCCTTTGGAGTGAGTGGTGTGTTGACGTCTACTAAAATGAATGCATTGCTGTCTATTTCCTCCTTTAATTCTGTTAGTATTTGTTTCACATATGCTGACATTCCTGTGTTGGCTGCATATATATTTATAATGATTATATCTTCTTGTTGGACTGACCCCTTTATCATTATGTAATGTCCTTCTTTATCTCTTGCTACTTTCTTCATTTTGAAGTCAATTTTGTCTGATACAGGTACTGCAACACGTGCTTTTTTCTCCTTGTTGTTTGCATGAAATATCTTTTTCCATCCCTTCACTTTTAGTCTGTGTATATGTTTGCGTTTGAGGTGAGTTTCTTGTAGGCAGCATATAGATGGGTCTTGCTTTTTTATCCATTCTGTTACTCTGTGTCTTTTGATTCGTGCATTAAGTCCATTTACATTAAGGGTGATTATCGGTAGATATGTATTTATTGCCATTGCTGGCCTTAGATTCGTGTTTACCGAAGGTTCAAGCGTTGCTTCTTTACTATCTAACAATCTAACGTAACTTTCTTGTTAAGTAATTGTAAACACTGTCTGATGTTTCTTTATTTCTCTCCCTTCTTATTCTTCCTCCTCCATTCTTTATATACTAGGTGTTTTATTCTTTGCCTTTAGTTAGTATTTGGATGGTCTGCTTTCTTTGCTATGATTTTATTTTCTCTGGTGACATCATTTTAGCCTTAGGAGTGCTTCCCTCTAGAGCAGTCCATTTAAGATATCCTGTAGTGGTGGTTTATGAGAGGCAAACTCTCTCAACTTTCGTTTGTCTGGAAATTGTTTAATCCTGCCATCATATTTAAATGATAATCGTGCTGGATACAGTATTCTTGGTTCGAGGCCCTTCTGTTTCATAACATTAAATATATCATGCCATTCTCTTCTGGCCTATAAGGTTTCTGTTGAGAAGTCTGATGATAGTCTGATGGGTTTTCCTTTGTAGGTGATCTTTTTTCTCTCTCTAGCTGCCTTTAATACTCTGTCTTTATCTTTGATCTTTGCCATCTTAATTATTATGTGTCTTGTTGTTGTCTTCCTTGGGTTCCTTGTTTTGGGAGATCTGTGGTCTTCCGTGGACTGGGAGACTATATCCTTCCCCAGCGTGGGAAAGTTTTCAGCAATTATTTCTTCAAAGACACTTTCTATCCCTTTTTCTCTCTCTTCTTCCTCTCGTACTCTTATAATGCGAATATTGTTCCGTTTGGATTGGTCACACAGTTCTCTTAATATTCTTTCATTTCTAGAAATCCTTTTATCTCTCTCTGCCTCAGCTTCTCTGGATTCCTGTTCTCTGATATGTATTCCATTAATGGTCTCTTGCATCTCATCCAGTCTGCTGTTAAGCCCGTCGATCGCTTGTCTGATTTCTGCATTGTCTTTCCTGACTTCCCTCACTTCCTTCCTCAGCTCTTGCACATTTCTCTGTAGGTCCATCAGCATGGTTATGACTTTTAGTCTGAATTCTTTTTCAGGAAGACTGTGCATTTGCATCCCTTCAGGCTCCCTCTCTGGGGTTATCTGGTTGATTTTAGTCTGGACCATATTCCTCTGTCTTTTCATGGCTATAGAAGTGGTCGTTAGTAGTTGCCATGTATGTCAGCTGGGCTCTTTAAGACTTTAAAAAGAGGGAAAAAAAAGAAAGAAAGAAAAGGAAAGAAAAAATAAAACAAAAACAAAAAACAAAAAACAAAAAAACAACAAAACAAAACAAAAAAACGCCCACCGGGAGTAGATTTTGTGGGGATGCTGTAGGTGGCACTGTTGCCCCACTATTCCGCAGCCATGGCCGCGCCGCTCCGCAGGGCCCTTAATGGCTCTGGCCTGGGTGGGAACGAATGGGAGGCTGTTGATCACTTTGGGAAGTCAATGTGCGGCTATCTTTTCCCAGTCGCCAGCTGAGGGGTCTGGAACTGCCCAGGACTCCCTTCCCGCTGGGCTGAGTGTACCGGGGCGATCCGGCTCCTCCGCTGGGCTCCTGTCTCTTTAAGACCGCTGAAGAAAGCGCGCGCTTTTCTTTTTCTTTTTTGTCCCTTACCGGGAGCTGGCTGCAAGTACCCTGGCGCGTTTCCCGCTCAGATCCTGCCCCTCTGTCTCTCCTATCTCCGCTACACTGCGCAATGTGTGTCAGCACTCCCCGCGCACATCTGGTTATTTCACGGGGTGTACTTCCACTCCCTCCCGGCTCTGAATCCTCTCCTCCTGCCGGTGTGCTGGGGTGGGGGAGTGCTTGGGTCCCACTGGGTCGCGACTCCGTATCTTACCCGCCTCTTGGGGTGCCGAAGTCTCCGGTGTAGCTGCATGCAGTGCGCTTTCCTGTGTATTCTGGTCTGTCTTTCAGGAATAGTTGTATTTGCTGTATTTTCGTAGATAAATATAGTGTTGGGAGGAGATTTCTGCCGCCCTGCTCAAGCCGCCATCTTCCCGGAAGTCTTCGGATCAGTTCATTTTTAAGATACTATCATTTTCAGTGTGCCTTGGTTAAGCAATTTTTGATTGACCATACAATTGAAGTTGTAGTCATTAAAACATTGACCAAAAAATACTTTTAACCCATAAATAAAATTTAATTACATTCACAGCTCTCACGCTGACTTAGCCTTGGATCTTGTGTCAATTTGACATGGCATAAACATTTTATTTGCTATATATCAATGTCAGTTTTAAAATAATTTTACAAAAATATAGTAAGCAGTATCCTAGGACATGATGCTTAAGCTTTTCTTTCTTTTTTTCTTCATTGGGTTCAAGGACTGTCTCTGCATCTACGCCTGTTCTAAATGGACAGAAAGCCCAAGTTTTTTCATTGGGTTGGAGATGAGATGTGACTTCCAAGTAGAGAAACACCTTTGAGGAAAAATAACCTGCATTAAAACAGATAATGCTCTTGCTGAAGAGAAGGAAGAACTTTTTACTATTAAAATTCTAAAAACTGTAAATTTGCCTTGCCAAAAAGCTATCATCTCTTCATCCTCTAAGATTGTTTATTACAGAAAGGAAAATTCTCTGGAAGGTTAACTTAGACATTGACCCAAATTATTCTTTGAGTCTCTCATCACCTTTATGTCAAGTGGACATTTCAAGATGTTGAAAGGAAATCTCCCTACACTGTTGGTATACTTTCTCCATACAAAGTGTAGGCATGGCCCAAATGAGAAAAACAAACCTACATTTGCACTGGATCAAGTTCCTTTTCATACATATGACACTGTACATTAAAACACTTAAGAAAGTGTATACAATTTCCTTTTAAAGTCTGATTCTTTAAACTTTGAAGTTGCAGTGTTTCAACATCTAAATAATTACAGGTGTAAGGACATGATTCTTCATTTTCTTGCATTCACATTATCATATCGGGGCCTTCGTATACCACAAGTCAGCAAATGGCAGCCCTTTGCCCCATTCAGTACAGTGCCGATTTTTGTCAATAAAGTTTTATTGGAACACATCCAAGGTCATTCATTTGCATATTGTCTGACCTGCTTTTTGCTGCAGTGGTTAAGTGTTGAATAACTGCTCGTGTGGCCCTACAAAGGCAAGCATATCTAACTTTGTCACCCTTTACTGAAAATACTTGTAGATCCCTGGTATGTATCAATTTGTGTCATTTTTATAGGACCTTTAGCACACACAGGAAATGTATGGGGGAAGTACAGATAATTTATTGAGCTCAGGACTGCACTAATGGGGGTGCTGTAACTTTGTGTTGAGCTCTGCTAAAGAAAATGCAAAAAGGATATTCATGGTTGCCTGTGAGAAGACTTAGAACATTTGTACACCATGTATGCAATATTCATATCAAGATGTTTGATTTTACGCAGTGACAGTGCTCTTGTGAGTGGTGGTAATGCTGTTTTCAAAAAACCATTTTATCGCAATTAAAATTCTACTGTACTTTATATATAGGTATGCTAGCCAAAACACTATTGTATTAAAAATACAGTATTAAAGATAGAATGGATCGTAGGCACAAATCTGATCCTTTTTTAAGAGAGGAAAACATGCTGAAAAAATTCACATTTTTTCTCACAATCACTCTGATTAAATAACAGATCAGACTTTAAGTCCTGTGACAAGTACTAGTGTCACTTCTTTGCCTCTAAATCCACCTGAACATATTCCAGGAAGAAATATGAAAATAGTTCAGGTTGATCGAACTGGTACTGTATCCTAGCTGAGTTTCTACAGATGAATGTTTGGTATTTGGCTGATTTTCTACCGTCCTGTTGTGTATTACGTTTTTGTCTTTGTTTTGGTGGCCATCTGAAAACGAGGGAAGTTGTTCCTGGCATCGTCCAGGTGGCTGACATCACAGGGGAGTCAGCAGGCAGTCTCTGTTCCTTTGTGTCTCCACTGCCTTGACACCCAGGAGTGGGGGTTGCTTATCTGAGTACCGAGAGAGGAAAGAGAGGCCAGGCCATATATCCTGTGTCTGTCCCGCTGAATACCGGACGACCGCAGCCCAGGTGGTCGGGGTGAGCTGTCCGTCCTGAGAAAGGAGCCTGGCCTCTGGCTGAGCATGGGGCGCAGTGGGCGAGCGCGTCACTCCACAGCTGGGTAGGCCGAGCTCAGCACAGCCTGCCATGGGCACTTCCACAGGCACGTTCTGAACAAGTGCTTCGTTTCCCCAACACAGCGGCTTCTGGCACATCACATTCACAATGATTCAGATGTTCTTGTTTTGTGGGCTGTTGGCTTTTAATCTGCCAGCTTAGTTTAGTCTTCCTGTTGTGCAGCGCTAAAGATCAAGGAGTTTATAATTAGTTTATGTTTGTAATTCACACAAATGGATATAATCATATATTTATGTAATGTGAAGATGATGATGGAAGTCGGTGCTGGAGATCAAGGAGGACTTAATTTTTTCCTTGTTATTTTTCTTCATCAAGACTATTGTTTTTAGAACAGGTATGGTTCACAGCAAAATCAAGAGGAAGGTACAGACTGGTCCCATATACCCTACCCGCACACATGCACAGCCCCCCACCCTCCACACCCCCACCACATGGGACGTTTCTTACAGCTACACTGATGTTGTCATTCCCCGGCGTGCACAGGTGACACGGGGGTCACCCTAGGCGTTGCCCGTTCTGTGCATTTGGACAAACGTGTGATGACATGCCTCTGTCGCTGCAGTCTCATACAGAGTGTGTCCCGTGCCCTGAAAGTCCTCTGTGTGCCTCCCTTTCTCCCCGGGTCATTTGACAGGCCCTGTGGATTTGCCAGAATGTCATAGAGTTGGAGCCACATTTGTATGCTTTTCAGATTAGCTTCTTCTACTTAGTAATGTGCATTCCAGGTTCCTCCATGTCTCTTCATGGCTGGGTAGTGCATTTCTTTTTAGCCCTGAATAATAATCCACTGTCTGAATGGACTATTGTTTATTTATTTATCCACTAAGCTCATCATGGTCATTGTTATTTTTTTTCTTAAAGTTTCTTTTTTAAATTGAGATAGCATATACACAACATAAAATTTGACATTTTAACAATTCTCGAGCGTTCATTCAGTCGCATTAAGTACATTCACACTGTTCTGCAACCGTCACCACCATCCATCTCCAGAACTCTGTCATCTTCCCGGAGAGAAACTGTGTCCCCATTCAACATTCCCTCCCCTCTCAGCCCCTGGTTCCCACTGTCTACCGTTGGTCTCCATGAGTTCAGCTCCTCTGGGGACCTCCCACGAGGGCAGCCTCATGGTATTCACCCTTTCGTGACGGGCTCTCTCTGCCTTGCATTGCGTTCCTGCAGCGGGGTGGGCACAGGGCGGTCAGGCATCTGATGTCCCAGGAAGCATTTCCCCTCCCTCTTCAACCCTGCCCTGTGTCAGACACGTACAGGAAGGTGGCTGCTGGAGAGAGAGGATTGCACCTGAGGGCAGCTGCTGTATTTGACTTGCACATGTCTGTGGGGAGTCCGTAGGGGAGGCTGCCGCCCTCCTGATTTACTGACTGTTGCATGAGGGTTTCTGACGCTCCGCCGCCAGTCAGGCTGGGGGGCACAGGCATGTGGCGCGCTGCTGAGTGCCGTTGTCGTAGCAGCCGTCAGCTGGCTTGCACCTGATTATTCGTCGCAGGCAGACTGCCTCCTCCGGTGGCCAAAGATGGGCACACCCCTTGTGCTGAGCCCACGCTTGTTAGACCCTAGTGAGGGACGCATTGCTGCGAGTGAGCAGGGACAGCTCCAGCAGACCCCTTCCCAGGGGGCTCCACTCCCATCCCTGGCCCATTATCACAAGTGACAATAAGGCCAGCCATGCCATCAGTGACTGACATTTTCTAGAACAGATACAGAGCAGTCATGAAATCTTACCAAGCAGGACTGCTTCTGGCACTGGCTCAGCTGTCTGGCTCTCCGGGACGCACTTCCATGTTCATTCTCCTTGGCTACGTAGAAAGTGGATGTTGGGCGTTGCACGGAGCTTCAGTTACTGTGCATCCTTACCAGCTCTTCCTTCCGACATCTGCATGAGAGCTCCTGTAGTATGATGCCTTTCTTGGGCAGGCTCAGAGTTCATTAAAAGTATACACTCCTCAAAACAGTAGGTTTCCGGTTTATTTACTGCCCAATAGGTTCATGTGTCTCTCATCCCCAACATTCTTCTCTGGATAAAGTTCTCAACTCGGCGCCACATATTTGACTTTTTAGTTTACTCTTAGACTTTCTCTCTCGTCTTACTTCATACTACCATGTGATCATCTAATATATCAAGCGATATCATGAATCAGGTCATTGCCTAGGGCTTGAGCTCATTATTTGCCCAAAATGGCTTCATTTGGCCTCTGAGGAAGGCTTTGAACAACATTTATACCTCCTGGTGATGGGGGGCACAAACTGTTTTTTTTTTTGTTAATGATCCCAATTTCTGACCTCTTTGTTTCCTTACATCTCTGCTTGCAAGTTAGCCAATTATTGTGTAAGTTGATCTCCTTTTTTTGTAATGTCTTAGTAAAAGTAGTTGGAGACAGTGAACACGAGGACCTTCTGGCTTTTTCTATTCACATCCTGCAAAAAATACACAGTCCACCTTTTAATTTACCATATGTGACAAACGGACCAAATATTTTCCAGGTTTGTACCGAGGTCTTCAGCTTAGTACCTGAAAATACGACTTTCCTTGCTGCCCTGTCACTGAAACAATGAGCCAATTCTGTTTTTGTTATGTAGCACCCTACTGTCGTGCCCTATGGGACTGCTTTAGTAACTTCTCATAGAGTAACCAGGTCTTTGCTCAATAAATACTGTGAAATCTATGACTTTCAAAGAAAGTTTTTGAATAATACTGGACTGGTTTTAGGAAAAAGTTGGGAAAAATCTTGTTTCAAATGCTGTCGACCTTTCATAAGTAGCTGGACTCTTTTATAGTTGAGATATCCTGCCTGGGCAGCTTCTGAAGTTTGTTGAAACAAGGCGATCCTTTTAGCTGAAGAAACAGAGGGTGCTCGTGGAGCAGAAATGGAATGGAAGGTGTTAGTTCCAGATGGTCCACAACTGTGGTGCCCAATGATAGACAATGTAAGATAATAAGCAGAGTGTAAGGTCCATGCCCAGAGCGGTGGTTTGGTTGCTGTGTGAAGGCACAGAAGCTTGCTCAGTTGTGGGAGCACATCTTTACAGTTTCTACGAAAAAATACCCTGCTCCCGCTGAACGGTACTGAGATTCCTGGATTACTTTGGGGAGAAGTGGGTAATTCCTCAATCAGTAAGTGTGGGAAGAAGTGCCCAGTGTGGGTTTCCAGTATGTTAAATCTTTTCCTTTTGAGATACTGTCGGCGATTTTTCACCCCGTTATTGAACTAGAAAGGAGTCATGAATGTATGATTTCCCATCTGACTTTCAAATTATTTTAAAGATGAGTCATTAGAAGAATTTACCATTATGATATTACTTTGTGGTTACTGACATTATCCAAAAACAGGCCAATATTTTCTGAATGAAAAATGCATCTCTTCAGGTTTTCCAAAGGACATAATTTATTTATAAGAAAGGACTCTGTTTTTGGTTTTTTTGTTTGTTTGTTTTTTTAGTTCTAATATTAGGCTCCTATTTATTTCTTTCTTTTTAATGTCTCAGGTTCTTAAGAATGGACCATAATATTTATTTCAAAGGTCATTATGCTGGGCCATCCAGCCAGTTTGGTTTGTCTTCTTTTTTGTACATTCCCAGTTGACTCTATGATGTGAATTTATGGGTTATTCAGTTTGTCTTGGACACCATTTTATAACAACGGGACAGCAAGCTTATTTTTAACTGTGCCTTTTGATTTTGGAAATTTTCCATCCTATCTTGACATTTGGAGATGGATTTTAAATAACTTAGTGTGTAAACAGCAAAAAATATAATCCATGTGTGACTCCCTAGAATAATTCCAGGCACAAAGGAGGCGTTGATGGGAGAATGGAATGTCCATGCTCTTCTCTCTGCATTTCTGCAAGCAAGAAGTCCCGGTCTCTCTGTCCCTCACTCCCTCCTCCAGAGGAAGAATCAGGCACCTACTGTGGCTTGAGGACAAGGGGTCGGAGCACACGGCTGCATCTCCCCTTCTGGGAGGCTGCCTGCTTCATGAGAGCACGTGTTCAGTCCGGTCCTCTGTGACCTCACCCCCGCAGGACGTGGGGGGCCTGGGTCATTTTACCATTACCCTTTCCTGAATGGGAAAATGCAGTCTTCTGGGACGTGGGTTTAGCCCATTGTTGGTAACATCCAGTACATTATCTTCTGATTGATCTTTTATCAGTAGTAAAGGTGATATTTAGCTGTTCTGCCGCCTGGCTGCTTTGCAGGAGAGAAAGTGGCACCATGGGGGATGTCCCAATACCAAACTCTCACCGTTTATTAGGGAACTTTGAGAAGTGAGCATGGATTGAAATTTGCAAACGACATGACCGAGAAGTTATTGAAGCTTCAAGTAGGGGCTGGAATCCAGGCATCTGGCCTTGGGATTACCAAGTGGCTTTGACAGAGCTGAATTTTTCCCTTTGGTGAGCCACTCCAGTTTGGGCCATATTGACAATAGGTGAGAAAATATTGCCAGAGGGATAAGTTATCTTAGGCAAAAACCAGCCTCAGAAAGAATGCTGTCCATGTGTGCTTGTGTGCAAGTCAGCAGATGTATAGGGTGCAGATAGAGGTGGCTTGACCTGGCATCACACGGGCCCTGGACATCAGAGATCTTCACAGCTGCCGGGCAGCTGAAGCCTTCTAAGACTCACATTGGAGAACAGGAATTGGTTCTAGGAAAACAGATTCTTTTCATTTTCATATTCAGGATTTTCAGAGATAACAGAGGCAGGAACTGGCCATCACCTGCCTCTTTCTTTTCTTAAATATGGTGTTTTGTAGCCAGGATTTTCATGGTTTCATGCCAGGACTTTAAATTGCACCTAAGCTCCACATGGGGGAGCATAAGCATGGGAGCTTTGAGCTTTAGAAAACTGTTAATACACAGCTGACATTGGTGGAAGGAAAAAAACTGGCTGCAGCCAATTCTATTACATTTTAAGGTTGTTCTTCACTGCAGACTCCTGCTGGAAGTACGGAGCGCAAGTTTCTTAGTTTCTTATCTAGAGGCTATGAAGAGTCTTTAGCAAGATGTGGACGAAGTTGGCTCTGGATTTCAATATCGTTTAAGCTCATGAAATGGCCCCTAGGTGTGAGAGCTCAGTGGGATATGATTTAAATTTCTGGGATTGTGTCAAATTTAGGAAAACATCCAGCAGATTTCTTTCCTATATGTTCTGTAAGACTGGAAGACATTTCCACAGACCAGCTTCTGTCATTTCCAATCTCCTGCACTTCAGACATCCCCATACGGGGGACCCATGCCACATCTTCCTACAGGGAGAAGCCTGCCGGTCTGGCACCTTTGTGTCATGCCACCCAGGGGATCAGCACAGTAAGTGGCGAGAGAGTTCCTGGGTGCCATTCGCCCACTAGGATGTTGCTGTGGATAGAATCACGGCCCCCAGAGATGTCCCCGCCCTAGTGGCCAGCTTCCGGGAATATGTTACCTACATGGCAAAAGAGGCATTGCAGGGTGATTCCGTTAAGGGCCTTGAGATGGGAGATGATCCTGGATGATACAGGTGGTCCCAGTGTCATCACAGGAGGCAGGCAGGAGGGTCAGAGCCAGAGGAGGGGATGTGAGGAGGGAAGCAGACGTTGGAATGAGGCGGAGCTGTGAGCTAAGGGAGAATTCTGCAGAAGCTGGGAAGGGCACAGACATGGAGTGTCCCCTCGAGCTTCCAAAGGAATGTAGCCGTGGCCTGTTTAGGGCTGCCGACCTCCAGAACTGTCAGGTAGTAAGTTTGCATTACGTTAAGTCACTACATTTGTGCTAATTTGTTAACAGCAGTAATAGGAAACCAGTGGAATTGACTAGCAATAACTTAACTATAGAAAAAATGCTGGGATCTGAAAGAAACATCCCACTAATCTGAAACCTAGGGTTACCCTAACCTTACCCCAACCAATCTGTCCCTTAAAATGATGCCCAAAGTGTGCTTGGATCATCCAACCCTGTCTGATATGAAGGGTAATTGGAGAAGGTTGTTGGGAGTAAAGACACACAGAGATTGTAGCTGATTGCCAAGTAGGTATCTCGCTTTTGCAAATGTTACAATAACAAAGTATGTGTGAACTGAATACATTACTAGGGCTCTGGCCAAGAGTTGGGTAACCCACTCAAGTCCAAGGTCCGATCCTGTTGTTACTTAAAATTTTGATATTTTATTCACTATGGGGTTGTCTTGCATTAATGTAGATGTTTTAAAAGTACATTAATTATACTATTCATCCTGATGACTTCCTTTTTTTGGTCCTCCCTTAAGTTTTATGCAAGAATACCTCACTGCCTCCACTGTGGAAGTGAAGTCAGAGCATTAGATGTATGACCCCACCGGAAACTTGCTGTGCATTAGGGAAAGCTGTGGGCGTTGAGGAATGCCCCGTGACCGACAGGCCTGCACGTTTCCGTGGCAAGAGGCAGTGTCAGCAGCTCTGGGGGCAAATGATTCAACAGGTCGACTCCCTTGAAGACAGCATCTGCTTCCGGAAACACAGGGCTCAGGGATGGGAAAGGTGCTGAATGCACTGGCAGAGAGGGGGTAGCGACTGTTTGTCACGCCTGTTAATTTGCAGATTTACAAGGTGCATGTGTCAAATGCACCCCAAGAGATGCAGCACTTTATTAAGATTTTGCATATGATTACGAGATGTTGTGTTCCTCAGTATATTAAGTATATCACCTACTGATGAGCATAGTAAAGACAAGGGGGCTGTAACTGTTGGTGCATAGATGTGTCAGGGTCACAGCACGCACACACAGCCCACGTGGTGGATCCTTAGTGCCCAAACTACACACCTGATGGCTGTCACCCCCCGTGGAATGACCACACTGAGGAAGGCTCCCAGTGAGACCGAAACCAGACCGATTGTCTCTGTCCTCCAAATGCTGTCCGGCCCCTCATGTCTCTGCCCGGCTGGAAGCAGCCATATCCACACCCAAGGAGCCGCTTGCCAGTGTGTGCAGCAGAGCAGTGATGTGTGTAAAAAGCACATGTGAGTAATGTACAAATATGTATTAGTGATGTGGTGGGTTGGGAATGAAGAAGCCAGTCTGTTTAGCTTTATCCCCTCCTCAGTCCCGTCCGCTATTGGTGGCAGCCTCACCCAAGGAGAGCAGGGGCTCTGGTGTTACGTCCCGGCTACGGATGCTGGGGGACAAGGTCTAATTTGGGAGGTTGACTAGGAGGAAATCCGCTTTTCTATATTCCTAACATATCTTTCAATCCAGCTTTTTTCAGGCACAAACTGTATTTTTATTTCCAACTGCCTGCCTTTTCTATCTAGCTCTTGGCTGTTTCCAAAGTCGGGTAAGACAAAGCTGATGTTAGTTTAGTGGGTCCCCTGAATCCCCAAAAGGGGATGATCAGTAAATCTTTGCTGAATAAATAAGCCGCTTAGTTTTTATGATTGGCCTCGATTTTATGCATTTGGATGGTTTCAAGAACGCATGATTACCACAGGGTAGAAAAAAATATATATGTAGACACACATTACTGATATATATATGTGTTTGTATATTACTAGTCATATGGGCTTTTTACATCCAAATTTGATTAATTTTATTTTTTGGTGTATACAGTAAAACCACTTGTACATCCTGTCCCTTTTCTTAAGAACTATAATCATTTTTTATGCATCCCATTGTAGAGTGTATGTGTGGGGGTAGGATGGAAAGCCAGAATGTGTGTGTGTGTGCATAATTAAGGGCTTTTACCATGAACTTCATTCGCTTTCATTTGAATTTGATGTGTTTTAAATTCAGGGTGAAAAATTAGTTTTTCAAAGAAGGAAAACCGAAAGCATTGTGAAAATCATATAGCCTGAAACACATACTTCGTTTGGACACAGACTTGCAACCAACAATGATTGAAGCAGACAGGTCTCCATTGATTGCTTTTAGATTCCACCAGATTTTCCAGACGTAGAGCCCTTGTCTGTCAAGCATCCTGCATGCTAATTGGTCAGGATATCAGACATGTTGAAAACCAGAAATCCCTTCACACTGCCTAGTTCAATCAACGTGATGAATCTGTACTCCCTATGTCCAGGTCAATAGTTTTAACCTGGCATCCATGGTTACACTTGGAACTAAGACCCAAGTGTTTTTCATTAATGCATTTCTCCTTCTTATCTTAAAACATTCTCTTTTGTGACGCATTCCCTTGCAATGCTTCCATCCATTCGGAGCCCATCCCCAAACCATTTGAAAGGATCTTATCGGGCATGTGTTTATGATTCCCAGTTCGACATCATAGAGGCCTTCAGAATCCTGAAGAAAGGCACTTCACTTCAGAACATCCAGAAACATTAAACAGGCTGTGTGTCATCTCAAAAAAGCATGCTTTCTTAGAGAAAGTATAACATCAAAATATTGGGTAGGACTATAAGATGCTTATGTGTTCATTGTTACTCTGACAAAAGAGTGAGACTATTTTAGTTTCAGTTTTGCATGTCTCTCGGCCCCATCGCCCTGGCCATGATCTTCGGGAGTCTTTAGTAAGGCGGGTGTGCAGGTGGCCAGCGTGCCATACTGTTCATCCGGGCACAAATCAGACTTCGAGCCGCCGAAATTCCCAGCCCACTCCTGCCCCAAGCGCCTCTGGAATTCCACTGCCACCATCTCCTGGGTGACACCTCAGCTTCTAGGAAACAGACAAAAGTAAAATGCCCCCTGCAACAAGTCAGGGGCACCGGCTGGAGGCCAGCACAGAGAGCCGTGGATGGTCCCGGGCCGCGGCGCTGGTGTCACTGGGTGCTGCCTGCATTCACTGGACCGCAGAGGGCGGGAGGGAGCATCCGGGCCCCGCACGGGGGCTCGGCTTCCCATCGCCTGCGCCACCCTCCCCCATCATCCCCGGCAGGTGGACTGGTTTGGGAGGCTGCTTCTCCAGTGTTCCCTTCACCACGACTTCCAGCCCTTCTCCCTCTTCCTCTGTGATGTGTCCGTGGTGCCTCATCTCATACTGTCAAGTGCATGACCCCCAGGGAATCTGAAAACCGTGACATTCTTGAAGGGAAGGAGAACTTACTGCTGCCCCCACTCCTGCGCCTCCCCCTCCTGTCGTCACTGCACCACCGGGTGCCGGGCCATGTCTTGTCACCCTCTCCCTTCTCAGCGTGGAAACTACCATTTCCATTACCCCCTCTAATGTGGGTATGGGGTCAGGGTGGACCCTGCATCACCAATGTCAAGGGCTCCTTTCTCCGTTCAGTTGCAGAGTGGCAGGATGTGCTGTTGCTGTGAACCTCTGGGCAGCCTCCCTTCTCCCTTAGCTTCTTCCTTGCCTCCTAGCGCTCTGCAAGCAACCGATTTTCAGAGCAGTCCCTCTGTTTGAATGCCTGCAGTGCTGATGTCTTCCCATCCGATGCTGACAGAATAGTAAGCCAAATCTAACTTAATTCCTATCAAACATCCCGTAATCGCTTTCATGCCCTTCCCCTCCCACCCCCTCCTGAAGTTGGGACAAAGCCTAGGAAGGCACAGTGATGTCCGCTGACTGAGGGAAATTCTGCAAGACCCCTTACTGTGACTCTCAACATTCCTACATTCATTGGTTTATGTTTAAGAAAGTTCCATAAGCAGGAATGAGCATGACTCAGAATTAAAGGCAGCTTAGTGACTAGTTTCCCCGGGCATTTTTTACGTGAAGGCATTTTTGCATTTCCAGACGCTGAAATGTTTTGTCAGCTGTATTGATCGACTCTTCTAACAGCTTTGCCTTATATCTGTATCTGAAGACGGACATAGGAAAAGCCACAGAGTTCTTGAAGATGTGTTGTAATGGTTCAGAGTAAGAGTCATGTCTAATGGCAGTGACAGGCATAATTAATTTATGAAGGCAGAAGTGAAATTCCACCTGGACTGTAGATGGGGTCCTTTTGTACAATACCATGGAACTCTGCTGCATATGATGTACATGAAGTTGGAGGGTTTGAATTCTGCTTTCAAAACACTTGTTCAACTTTCATTCACAGAGTCACTCAGCATCTGTGTAGAAATGTATGGTAAAGATGATTTTAAAAATCTTAATGATTCCTTAGATTTATATGAAGCTGTGACTGTCTTTTAGGGCCAGCTTGACTTCTGTGCGTATAGAAACTGCAAATGTCAAGCTTGCCTTAAAAGGCAGTAATGGCTTAACATTCATACGTGCACTTTCAAGAGACGCACATGAAAACCATTTCATGTGTACAGCACCACTCTGTGCATCAATGGAAATGGAAACAGGGATACAGAATATGGGGCGCGGAAGGGTCTGCATAAATAAAATGATAGGAAAGATGCTCCCTGAAGGGATCTATAAATGCCGTGGATTGTGCCAAGCATGTTACAGGGAATGTCATTGAGCGTCAATTCGTAACCGGCAAAGAGGAAGATAAAAAAGCAATGAATAAGATGGCGACATCTCAGAGACTAACAGTTATAATTGATATTTTACCTGGAAGTCAGAACAGATATGCACATGTCGTGGGTGAGGGAAGTGCGGACTCTCAGGTGAAGGGCTCGTGCCCAGTAGCACACACCTGGCCTAGAGCCGGGTGTCCTGGATTCCTGCCACCCACTTGGGTGGTAGTGTTGCGCTCTTGTTCTTTTTCCACTGAGAATTAAGTACATTTACTTTTATTCCATAGTGGCTTCCATGTTGCTGAAACAGAACAACTGGGAAATGACATCTATATAATTAATCTCAACTATGTCAGCAAAACCATCATGCTTTTTACCAAGGCTATGTACTGAATACTATGTTTTTTTCCCCAAAGAGTGGGATTTGTTATCTTCTCATCATTATATTATCTCAGGATGAATCCATCTGTGATAAAATGGCTTATCTCCAAAATTCTGCAGAAGATGTTGATGTTGATGGAATTCTAACACCTTCGTCTCTGTTTAAGGAGTGTGAAATGAACACACACACACACACACACACACAAGCCTGGCAACAAGATGTTGCTAGGGTGCCCTTTAAGCTTCACTTGTGTAAGTTGTGTCCCGTGAGCCTTCAAGCTCTCCCCATCATGTCCTGACTAACGTCTTCCATTCTCAGCGGGTCCCTGAGGAGGCAGTGTCGCCCCACGCACCCTTTCCCAGCCATGGTCTCCCATCAGCGGGTGTGCCCTGGCCAGTCAAGGCCTCCTGCTGGTCTCCACAACATCCTGCCATTTCCCACATCAGAGTCGTGGCACCTGCTGCTCCTTTGATGACAGTTCCCTCCCTACCACCTTTATTTGTTGCAGCCCTTTCTCCTGGCCCTGCTCACATGCTGTGCCCTCCGTGAAGCATTTGTTCCTTCACTGCACCAGCTAGAAGGGACCTCTCTGTCCTAAGGTTGCCTGGCGCACCTGCTTTGAGCCCCTCAGCCCAGTGCTGCTGTTCTCCTCTGGACTGCTGTCAGGAGTCCAGTTGCCTAGTCTCCCCAAAAGCTGCTGGATTCTTTGGGTATAAGGGGCTTGGCCTATGAGCCAAAGCTGCCTTCAGTCATCTAGTCATAGCTGCCATGAACTCTTTGAGAATCAGGGAAAGTGTGCCAATACCCACAAAGTCTACTCCTTATTTGGCACCTATCATGCCAGGAAAGTTGCTAAGGATTTTATGCATGGAATGTCTAATTTATTGACAGTCCTGCATGCTAGGTATTTTTATTCATGTGAAAATTCCCCTGACTTGTTCAGGACCTAGGAGCTGAGCTGAGAGTCCGGTCTCGCCTAACCCTAACCCTGTCTATCACTGGTACAGTGCCCCCAGGCTCAATGACCCGTGGCCTCAGTGATTATATGTTGAATGAGAGAATGCAGGAGTGAGATATTAAGAACATATTTATTAATTTTTGGTTTGGGATGGGTTCGGGAGGGATGGGTTACCATCTGGCAATGTTCTCACCGTTGCACTCCAGAAGCCAGGACCTGCGGGAGATTGGAGGTTCTCAGAATATGATCGTGCTGAGATGAAATGCTTGTCTGTCCTCTCCCTGTGCACTGTGTCATGAAAGCTAGAGGTGACGAGCATTTGGAGGAAAGCGGTACACAGTGTGCTGTTTGTGTTGGACTTGGTTTTCAGAGGTGGCAAAATTTGATAGCTTTAAGCAACTAATACTGGTCTCTGAATTTTGCATGTGGGTATGGTTTTGCAAACAGAGGTCAGTGTTAGAAGGGCAGGGTGTGGTAGGCGGAATCATAAAGCAGCCCCAGGATGCCTGCCATCTGGTGTTCTCACCCGGTATAATCACACCCGTTGAGTGTGACTATCGGGAGGGTGCTCCTATGATACCACTAAGGATGTGCGGAAGGGGAAAGGATGTCAGATGTGAATAAAGTCCCCAGACAGTGGATTTGAGTTCATGGAAGGGAGGTGGGCCTGACTGACCTAAAAGGTGAGCCCTTTCAAGAGGGTCCAGGACTCTCGCGAAGAAACTCTTGTGCTGGCCCTGAAGAAACAAAGCACGTGGACGTACCCCTGAAGGGGACCCCATGGCAAGGACCTGGGGGTGGCTGCCCGCTGCTGACAGTCCGCCAGTAAGTGGGGCTTCAGTCAGTTCCTGCAGTCTCAAGCGACTGAATTCTGTCAATAACCCAAATGAATCTGAGAATGGATTGTGTCCTAGTCCAGCATTAGAAGAGCATGCCGCCCAGCCGACACCTTGACTTTACCCCGGGGAGAACCCCCGGCAAAGGACCCAGTGAACCTGCGCCTGCACGTCTCACACATTAGGAGGCGTCGTGAGCAGGTGTGTTAATGCACTAAGATGGTGATGATTTGTTACACTGCCTACAAGGTGAGACTGCACAGGGACACCACTGTATGAGGTTATGCCCAACGTGTATCCCACACGCAACATCCAACCACCCTGTAAGAACCACCCTGCCATTCCTCACTGGCGAGCGGGCATGGCTTCACGCAGGTAAACAGGACACTGTGCGCTGAGAGCTGCAGCCACACTTGCAGCCCGCATCGGCCCCCCACCCCATGTCTGTTCTGCTCTCTGTATACCTGCTAAGTCCTGATCCTCCTCCCTGCTGACCACTGCTTATTTCACTGCTGAGAGAGCTCCTTACCAGCAGTTACTGTGCACTTGACCTTTGGTTCTCACCGCAAGCTTCTGTTGCACACAGAGACCCCTGGTTTTTCATTTATGTATGTTTTCCTTTAAGTCCCTAGAGTCCAAAAAATGTTTGAAAGAGCGATGCCTTGGGGCCGAAAGGATGGCCGACTGCTCTCCAATACTGAACCATGAAACACACCACAGCCCCTGCTGCCGTGACGGGGCTACCAAAGGGGCCCCGTTATTGTGACCAATTTCAAAACTTTAATTAGACGACGTCTGCAAGGATTGTTCCGGAAAGGGCCACCCACCTAGAACCTGAAACCATTTCAGCGCAAGAGCAAAGACAATATGCCAGACTCTGGGACGTACTGCATTGACATCCTGTAGCCTGCTGGGATCCCAGAGTTCTTACTGTGAGGCCCCCACTCTCACCAGATCTGGCCCCCACCCAGCAGGAAAGGCTCCCCACCCAGCTAGTTCTCCTAACAGACCAGCCTCATCTCCTGCTGCTCAGCCTCAGGGCTTTCGCCTCCCTGCCAGCCTGCAACATCACTCAGACGAGCCAGTCACACCCTCCCATGGGAGCGCCTTCTCCCTCTTATCACTGCAAAGCCAGCCTCCAGGGCCCCTGCCGCTTCACTCTGCCTCCATGTGCACCAGGGTGGCCCTGCATGTCGGGCCTCCTCCTCCCCCAGACTGTGACCCCATGTGGCTGGTCAGCGGCTGCCGTCTTATGTGTCCAGGGTCGAGTGTCCTGTGTTCATCCATCCGGGACTGTTTAGGCTGCTGAGGGACCCTCCTTCACCAGCAGATGACGGGGAGAGAAGGGATGAGAGCAGCCTCCCCTCGAGGCAAAGCAGCTGGAGTATGTACCATCACGGGGCCCTGTCTTGAACCTCTGCTTGCAGGGAGATGAACTGGCTCCCCACCCACACTTCTACCCTTTGCTCTCCTGGATCCTGGCTCTGTGAGGCGTCCCGAAACCAAACAAGAAAGGATTTCTGTTCTTAGAGGGCACAGCTGAGCCTACCAGTGGCTCACCAGTCAGACTCTGCAAGCTCTGAAAGAAGTAAACAAATCGTTCTGTTGAACAGAGGCAGATCTAAGTAAATGACTGTGGGGAACAATTTGAGGAGGACTTAGTAAGAGAGAATATTTGAGCTGAGCTGCGAAGGAGAAGTGGATGTTGGCGCAGAGGACACAAGCATTTCAGGGAGAGAACCTTGTGACTGAAGCTGTGGGTGCGGTGAGCAGGACCAGGGGCAGAAGGAAGAGGGCTGGGGTGCAGTACAGAGCGAGCTAAGAGGCGCAGAGAGCGAGCTAAGAGGCGCCAACGCTGACTGGCGCTGGGAGCAAGTTGGAGCGCAGTGTGGAGAGAGTCAGCCCTGCATCTTCATGATATGGGAAAGCACAGGGCATTTGGATTTCTCAGCTGACCAGCTCAGAAATTGTTTTGAGCAGATAGATCTGCAAATACCTCGAGGGCTGTATCTGAGCTTTTCCTGTAAGTCATACACACATGTGGCAATGTGTATTTTTAAAAATACCTAACTTGCCCCTTAGACGTCTCCTGCATGTCTCCATCTGCATGTACATAGTTAGCAAGCTGGAGGTAAAATGTTTATGTTGCAGAACATCGTTCCAAATTCATGTCAGAACAAAATTGCTCTGAGCCACTTTCTCTTTGTTTTCACCAGTTAAATTTTAGTTTCTCTCAAAAATAAACCTTGTATCATGAAAGTATGAAGATTGATTTAGAAAAAATTTTCATCCCACATGGTTTCTGAAAATTTCAACTTAATATAAAGTGGTAAATAGAACAGGTGTTTCTGTCAAGCTGCTGGCCTAACTGAATCCTTGGGGAATCTTTTGCTTGCTTGTCTGCTGCACAGATATTTCATGTTTTAAAGTGATAAAGGTCAAGGAAGTCACAAAGGGGGGCATGGTGAACCCTTCCCCACTCTACCGTATGGAAACATCATGGTCTATATGTCAGCGCCTTGTGCATTTTAACAGTTTGAGGGAAAACTTAGACTGAATGTAAGTAAGATTCCATTCCTAGAGTATTGTCCCACCTGTCGGTCCTCTGATTCTTACAGATGTTCTTTTAGGAATAAATCAGATCCGTGAAACGTGTCACCCTGTACAGTGCACTGCGGAAAGTGGTGTCCCAGCCACATCCATCATGTTATCCCTGTAAGGACTCCTTTTGCTAAAGGAATCGTTACAATCCAGAGAGGTGGATACAAAACCCCAATCATCCTATTTTTCCCCAATTCTGATAAATGTTTAACTGAGTTTATAGAGTTCTAGCAGTTCAGGAAATGATTTTTTTTTAAGTAACAAACAGGGGCAAAATGGTGGTTCTTTGTGATAGTGTTATTTCTAAAGTAAGAAGATCTGAGAGCCCTTCTAGCCTCAGGTCCCGTTGTGTTTGGTGGTGTGTCCTCACTAAGTTCATAGCGCCAGGTCTAGTGGAGGCCGTCACTGCTGAGACCCACGGACTAACGCGCTTCTCTAGCATTTCACCGCTGCACCAGCTCAGGTCTCAGTGTTGATGAGGGAAGGGGAGGCTGACGTAAGTAGACCACACTGGGGAAAACAGGAATAAAACTCGACTCTGAAAGAGGTTGAAATCATTTTTCTCTTTTTTGAATTATTAAAAGGCTGAGACGTTGAAGACATCAAGGATCATACATAATGCAATTCAAAGAATGCTCCTCCAGAGAAACATGAAATGTGTGTCAGCGAGGCAGCAGGCAGGCGAGGCCGTGTGTGCAGAAATGCTGCAGAAACCCAAAGGCACGTTACTCTGCCCCCTGAGCTTGTTGTTAACTCAGATCATAAAACTGCAACTTCATTTCCTGTCTCAACAGATTCCCTCAATGATGATGCTTAAACATTGTATAGGTGTGAAAAGACTGTAACGTGATCTTTAATGGTTCAACAGGGTGGCTCTGAGAGATGCTCTCAATTTCAGAATCTAAGAAGCCTCGTTGTTTATATTCATTAGCTTAATTTAGCTCCTTTTCTCTGAAATATATAAGGGGCCTTTGAGAGTTGCTGGATGTTGCAGGCATGCAGTGCCTCTTAAACCAGGAGAAAGAGGAGAAAATGAGAAATGAAAATGAGGCAAGGTGATGCTACAAACATGCATTGCTTGTCGAATTTGAGTGAACTAAACCATTTTTGAGATGGGCTCTGGCCCATCAGTAAGACCAACAGATGATCAATGGAGACCACCAGGTATTTGATCCTTCGGACTTTGGGAAACCGACTCTGTCCAACTGGGGATAATATCATTGACAATATAAATAGTCGCCCAAGAATTTAAACCTGGTCTTGACTCTCTCAAATGCTAAACTTCCTAGAAACCCCATCCTATTTTCTCAGCCTTTCATTCCACTTTTCCATTCAGTCCCTTTCCCTTCCCAGCAGCTCAGTCCCGGTTCTGGCCGCCTGCTGTCTGATTGCTTCTGTCGGCCTTCCCTCCTTACGCATCCCCGCTTTCCAGGCTGCGTTTTCAGAACTACATCTCCCTGGTTTCCTGCCTCTGAACACGCTATTCCCGCTGAACCTCAGCCCTTTCCCACCCCGGCTTCTTCCTTTTCTCGTGGCAACGTGTTCTCCGGAATGCCTCTTCTTTCTGCTTCCTGTTTCCTGATGAACGGTCCCCTCAGTGCCTCTTCAGCTGGGGCCCCATCTTCTCCCTGCTCTACATCAAAAAGAGAGTCTGTCTTCTTGGCATGTTCCCCATCCTCCTAGGCGAGGGGCCCTTGGCACACTCTTGCTCCAGCCCTTCTCCGTGCTAGGATCCCCTCCTGGGAGCATCAGGTCTGTTTCCCCAGCCCTGGGACTCTTGTGTCCAGGGCAAAGGACCAGGGCTACTGTGGTTTCTTATGCAGAATCCTGACAGCCCGAACAAGCACAGGCATCCTTCTCTCCCTGAGAGAGGGAGAGAAAGGGAGAGAATGAATGAGATGGAAGGTCCTCAGATCCACCAGCACCTTCACGTTGGACTTCCTGCCCCCAGAGCTGAGAGAAATGTCTGTTGCGGAAGCTGCTCAGTCCATGGTGTTGGGTGTAACAGGCCAGGCTCACCAAATAGGCACCTCAGAGCCTCTGACCCCCAGCTAGTCCCCCGGTGACACAGGCTGCAGTTTCATAACCCACTGTCCGTCCCAGGAAAATGATGGGCGTTTCCAGTCCCCCTGTCAGAGACTCTAAACTGAAATCACTTCTGGTCTTACTTCTCTTTAGAATATTCTAAAGACCAAGTGCATATGTTGTCAAATTACTCATGGCCCGAGGGGAAATAATAGGAGTTGCTTTATGTTGTCAGGGACATGAATCCTACACTGGAGGTTTGCTAAGTTGTGTTTGGTGTTTGGAAGTTTAGTTTTGGGGTGTTTTTTTTTTCGCTACATGAATAAGAATGATAAACACTGAGTGCTACCATAGGCAGTAACAAAACAATTTACGTGAGAAGATTTGCCACATTTTCCAATTCTTGATTAAAGCTGCTGTAAACACGGAGAATTCTCTATAACTGGTTCTGTAGTCTTGATTAAAGAGAGAAAGCTTAGGGCCCGGTGCTGGAGACAGATGGCTTTCAGTGGAAACAACTTGTTGAAACAAAATGAAATTCACATTTAAAAAAACACATATATGTTAATAATTTTGGTTTTCTGCTTGATGAAACATTGCAGAAAGGGGACTGTGGTGTGTGAGCCTCATATTTTTGAAATTAATTTTAATACCAGTTGAAAATGCCATCAAAGGAGATCTAGCTTTTTCCAAGCAGAACCACACTTTATTCCTAATCCGTTTCAATCCACTCCAACCAATTAAACCTGGCATAGAGATGAGGCCAGCTCATTAGTCATTAAACAGCAGAGCCCATGGAATCTAAAATCTAATGAATCTTACCTCTGTGATACACTGCCAACCTCTAATCACATTTTAATTCATAAACAGTCATCATGTCTTGAGAACTCACATATTTGTCCTTGAACGTGATTGACATAATTTTAAATCTGACTCAAAATACGAACTTATCAATTTTCCTATTGTATTTAGAACAGTAAGACTGAACCCCCAAATCCATTAGATTTTAATAATTCTGGCCCTCTCTAAAAGTACAAACCAATATACTTGAGTTTTATTTCAGTTGAATCAGAGTGAAACATAACTTAGTGTAATGTTTTGTTTTTTGAAGTTTAGCTTCATTATGGATAGGTTAAGAAAATAGGTATTTGTTAACATTCAGGAGAGGATTTGGTTCTTAATAGCAAACCAAATATTCAAAGCTATTTTTACAACCTCAGCAAGCGTCTGAAGGGCTTCAAGAGGAGAGGTGTTGCATGAAGTGTCCTGGATGGAGAAAGGTCCCAGCCAACCTTCCACGTGCTGTTACCTCATGCCGTGTGAACGCAAAAGATTTCCAACTCAAGTCGACAGATTGTGAAGTGCATTTGAAATCTAATGTGGCTCACTGCTAAGTACAAAGCATCAAATAGGATCGGCCAGGCAATGCAAATCCAATGTTGAAACAAAATGCTTAGGGGAGCTCTCTCAGGTAGTAGCATCTTAGATGTTAAAAAGAAAGAGAAGGTCATCTCTTCTGATGAATCTCATGTTTGCAAATTAGCCATCGCAGATACTTTTCAAAGGTGTTCCTCTGTCCTTTCTGGAAACCCAATTGGGGAGGTGACTAAACTGTGTTTTTCACAATATTCAACTTAATTCAACAAATAAAGGTTGCTCCTGCTCTGGGTGAAAACGTGTGGCAACAGATTATCTTTTGAGGTTTTTCCAGGTGTCTTTGGGCAACACTGCCCCGTTAGCAGAGAGTACTGACAGTTACAGTAATTGCTTCACCTGGCATGGTGGCCGTGTCCATGGCAACGCAGTGTCCCCAAAAGAAATTGCCTTGAACCATAGTCATTCATGGCTGCACGTGTCGCACATTGGTGCGCGTGAAGCAAATGCCTGGTGCTGGCCCCATCCTCCTTTCTGCTCACACTTCAGCTCTCGGGGCCCGTCTTTGGGTGAGTGGCACAAGGGCACAAAGCAGAAAAATGAGATGGAGAAGGTGCAAGATGTGCCTCCAGGAGGTGCGGGGGCAGGAGGGAGGAGCCCTGCTCAGGCACCCTAGAGAAAGGGCGACAGGAGCGTGTCGTGACGCCGCGGCCGTGAGCTGTGTCGCCTGAGAGAATCTGAATCATGAGTCTCCCCTTTGCCGCTTGGGGTCTGGACCAACTTGCTGCAGCACACTGGGTTTCCACGCCCTCCCTACGGAACCCAGACAATCCTAACAACGGCCTCCCGAGCTAAAATTCACTCATGTGCAACGCGGGGGGCTTTACAGAGTGTGGGTTTGGCCCGGGCCTGGCTGGCTGGGGTGACCTCTCAGGCCTCCCTTGAGGCTCTGACTCATAACTTCTCTGCTCTGGAAGTCCATGTAAAAAAGGGGGTGGTCATTGTCCTTAACGCTGTGGGCCTGAATAAGTCATGTGTGTAAAATACTTAGCATGGTGACTCTCTAAATTTATAATATATTTGACCCGTCATTCAAATAAGAATTATTTCTGAAGGGCCATAAGGCAAAATTAAATAAAGGGTGGTGGACTTCAGGGGGCCCCCATTTTACTCTACGAATATCCCACAGGGAATGTAGCAAATAAAAGGCCCAGGGATTAAGAGGCGCGACCAGGTTTAACCAATGGAAAAGTGGGAATGGGCATAAGAGAAAGCTGCTGTACCGATTAGATGCTCAATGGTAAAAAATACCCGTCATATTTATTCTAGTAACTGGTGTAAGGAATAGAAACACTTTCCATTCGTTTAGGCAGTGTTGATTAAGCGTCTGCTGTATGCTTAGATCTGTGCTGGGATGGAGGGGTTCTGTCCGTTGTCAGGGACGACTCACGTTCAGCATGGTAGGGCCAGCCGGCTGCACCTCTCCAGGGACGCCCCAGGGCAGATGCTCCTCTGTCCTCTCTGCCAGGCCTCTCCTTCCCAGATGGAGCTGCTGATGAGAGGAGGGCACAGTGACGGTAGGGCACCCTACCTGGGAATCTTCTCTCCAGGGACAGTCTGCCCTCTATGGTCAGACTTAACCAGGGCACTAAGGACATACGGGGACGGATGTGTGTGCCGGGGCGGCTGTGCTGTGCATTGTAGGGTTCCAGCGCATCCCTGGATGCCGGCTGCACTCTCCCACCCATGGCAACCAGGAAGGTCTCTGCAAGTTGCCCTGTGTCTTCTGGTGGATAAATCGCCCCCAGGGGAGGACCCCCAGTCTAACGGTATGGTGTGGAAATGGGGTGCTGAGAATGTCCTCATGGGTACCCAGGGAGGTGTTTGGGCACGGAGCGGGTGCTGGTGGGGAGGGGGGCGGTGAGTGGGGAGCTGGAAGGCACCTGGCCTCTCCATCTTTCTTCCTGTCTTCCTGCTCTTGCCTTGGATTTTTCATGTCTTTCCACAGTGAACAAGTTGGGCGAGTCCCCTCTGGGGCAGGTTGACAGTCCTCATAGGTGTCTGTCTTGGCCAAATGGCACCCTCTCGGTGCTCCAGCCTAATAGATAAGACAGGGAATGATTGGAAAAGTCCAGTCTTCTCCTGTTCCCAGACACCTGTGTCCTTTTCTTCTCTGATACAGAAAAGCAACAAGTTTGCAGTTTACACTATTTCAGGTTATAAAGGTAACCATATTATTTTGCTAGGCTGCCTTAACAAAGTACCACAGACCGGGGCAGCTTAGACAAGACGTATTGTCTCACAGTTCTCAAGGCTAAAAGTCCAAGGTGAGGGCGTTGGTAGGGTCCGTTCCTTCTGAGGCCGGGAGGGCGAATCTGCTCCATGGGGCCCCTCTAGCCTCTGCTGGTTGGCTGGCGATTTGTGGCAGTCCTCGGCTTGTAGAGACATCACTCCCATCTCTGTTTCCGTCTGCACATAGCATGGTGCCGGTGTCCCTTCACACCATCTTCCCCCGTGTGTTTCTGTCATGTCCAGATCGCCCCGTTTAATAAGGACTGCATCCCCTCCTGGGTGAGGGCTTCCCCTGATGGCTGCATTTCAGCTCTATAACTTCTGTAAAGAGTCAGGCTCCACATACAGCTGCCTTCTCAGCTCACAGGGCTTAGGACTCTTTCCAGGGCAAACCGTTTAACCCACAACAGTCACTGGTAGAGAAAGGCAATACCGTACAGTGATGTAATTATAGAAAGTAGTGGGAGAAGGGGAAGAGGGAAAAATAGCTATATAGG
This sequence comes from Smutsia gigantea, assembly GCA_032199065.1. Taxonomy (NCBI): domain Eukaryota; kingdom Metazoa; phylum Chordata; class Mammalia; order Pholidota; family Manidae; genus Smutsia; species Smutsia gigantea. The sequence continues at coordinate 101,527 of JAVSCE010017049.1, forward strand.
TTATATCTAATACATAGGCTTGGGGAGGAGGAGAGAAAGAAAAATGCTCGTTTTGAGAGTAACACTAATTACTGACGCTGAGAGGACTGGTGTATCAATACTGTGGAAAGAGGCCAGGCACCACTGATCCCTAGCTGCCCGAGGGGCACTTATTTAGACAGAAATGAGAAAGTCAGTGAATTTTCCTACTACTTCCAATGCCATCCTGGGGCTACAGAATCAAATTTACTGATAAACTCAATTAAAAAGGAAATACTTGGTGATTGGTAAACTCAATTGACTTTATATGAATCAGTACTGAGGCACAGATGGCATTTAAATATTTTTGCCTTACATGCGTAAAGGAAACATGATTTCTATGTTTAATAAAAATAACTGTTTCCTATATAAAAGAACAAAGCTGCTCCCATTTCTTTCCCCAAAGAAGAGAGTAAATCAAGTTGTTGATTTCTAATTAGGCTGAAAGTACAGTGAAATTTTTTCAAGATAGCGAAAACATTGTTTCAGTAAATTCAGCAACTTATCAAGATACATGTATTCCTTTCAGATTCCTCTGTATTTTAAGGTTTCTAATTTATACTATAAAATATATTTTAGTTGTAATTTTACTTTTAGAATTAAGAAGTTAATTTTGGGCACTGAAATGTTATCATGAATTACATTTTGTCCTTAAGTCAGAAAATTATGAGTATGTTTTCCTATATATTTTTACCTCCTTATCATTTAGATGGGTAAATGCTAAAACACACTAATTAAGTGTATGGTTTTTAAATATAATCCCTATAAGAACACATTCCAAAATGCTCAGAAGATGAAAAAGTATTGATAATTCATATTCTGCATAGAGAGATATTACATATTCATATTCAATGCAGGAGGCTCAGGCTTATCTGTGTCCTATGAATGGGAAATTTTATAAGGGTACTCTACTGAGTTCAGCCATTTCAGCGTGATATCAAAGGGTTGCTCTTTCTCGGTACATTATAAAGAATTGAAGTGGTTAGGTAAAATGGTGCAAACTTAAGCATGACATAAGGACAGAGTCAGTTGTCTGTGTGACTGCTTGGTGTCAGGTCCCCTATGTGGTCCACTCATTACTTATCTTCATCTCATTCTCTCTTCATTTTCTTTATATTGAAGAGTTTAGGAATCTTACACAGTCCTGCTGACCTGTGCACATGAAGCAGATAGGTCTGCCAACAGGAGCAGGTTAGCACAAAGGTAGTCCTAGGCTCTCAGTCCATCCCAAGACCTTCACGTGCAACCCAGAGCAGGTATGTGAGATGGGGCCATGTGGGTGAATGACTAATCTCTAACCCAGACCAGGTATGAGATGAGGCCACGTGGGGGAGTTTCAAATCCTCCTTCTGGTCTTCCTCCAAAGGGCTGGTAGCCCTTTACCTGGGTGTCTGAAAACTGCAAAAGGAGACTATCTTGCATCTTAGGTTTTACAAACGCTACCTCTGAGCTGATTCTAACCTCTGAGTCCCAGAATGCAAATGATTCTAGTCAGGATGGGGGATTCTGGTAAAAATAGAATTTGGTGGGCAGCGAGCACCGCATCTCTGAAAACCCATCCTGCCATCGTTTCCCCGAGACCTGAGTGCACAGCTGAAACAGAAACAATCGGCCAGTGGGAGAATCCCCACATTTGGCTCACTGAGCCACGGAGGAAAGAGGTGTCTGATAGGAAGAATCACGTGGAAGCCTCTAGAACCGGCTTCCCTACCAAAACACTGAAACAGGATTAAGACTGGATTCCTGGGGGAACAGCAGAGATGAGTGCCAGCCGCAGAGCTCAGGAGTTTCAGCCGCAGTGTTTTCACAGCCCAGCCGACTCACTTGTTTGGGGTGTGTAGGAGGTGGCTGGGACTTGGGGAATGATGTGGGCCCGTAGACTCAACAAGGGGCCGATTCCGTTTGCAGCGTTTGTTCAGGTGTCATCTTGTTATTTGGACAAATACCCAACAGCCCGGCCCCAGATACTCAGCTAAAAATCTGCCCATTCTTGACCTGTATTTATTCTCCCAGTATCCATTCTCTTCTGGGTACTTTTTCCTAGAAACATAGCCAAGTTTTAGCAAGCATATGAGCATCCAGTGAGACCCCGCATGGTCCGCACCCCTTTGCAGCACGATACTTGGTGGTGCTAACTTCAGGGCAGTGGAGTATGAGGGATGGTGACACACATAGTTTGTGCCTCCCGTCCTTGAGAGGGACACACAGATGCCTTCCATGTTTCTTCCTTCCTTGGCTTAGCAGAGTTGGCATGTGGAGCAGGTGACCTTAGCCCAGAGATGCTAAGGCCGGTGTTGAGGATGGCAAAGCTGTGCTTCTAGCCCTTGTCTGTCCACCCATCTCTCAGCTGTGGCAGGAGAGAGAAATGAACATCCATCCTGTTTGAACCATTGTCCTTTTTGTCTTTGTTTCACAGTAACTTACTCTGATTCCCAAATGATACAGAATATAACCCTCTCTGTCCACTTACCTTCCCTGCTCCACACTGAGTTTCAGATATCTGTCCTACCCCAGAGGCTGGTATTCTCTTGGCCACTCAGAGTCCACATGGAGAGTGCTTGGGTGTGTCTGTGTCCCCTCACTGCGCCACTCCATCTCAGTGCAGACTCAGTGCCCTCCCTCCCTTCCAAGAAGGCAGCTCTCACACACGTGTGTGCACGGAACACAATTCCCTGATTATTTAGATGGTCTCAAGTTTGACATGTGGATGTCTTATTGTTAAGAATGTTCTTCAGAAAGGAAGGGGAGAAGGTGAGCAGTTTTACAGTGGAGAAACCTGACAAACAGTTCATCAGCCTACTGATCCCAGGTGAGCATCGGCCGTGATCAGCCATGGTGATGGCATGTAACCTTTGCATGACATGATGAGACAGGCCCTTCGCTTCCGTGGTCTTCCTCCCAAATACCTGTAACCCCGATCAAATCATGAGGAAAACATTAGAAAAGACAGAATTGAAGGACATTTTGTAAAATGCAAGACCAACCTCCCGCAAAGCTGTCAAAGTCATCAAAAACAGGGAAAATCTGAGAAACCGTGACAGCATAAAGGACACCAAGAAGACAAGACCGCTAACTATAATGTGAGATCTTGGATGGCATCCTGGAGCAAAAAACAGACATTAGGAAAACTAAGGAAATCCAGATGAAGAATAGACTTTAGTTAATAATAGTATATCAATAGTAGTTCATGAGTTGTTATCTTATGAGCACAGTAATGTAAGATGTTAACAATAGGGGAACTGGGTGTGGATATATAAGAACTCTCCAATCTTCTTACCACTTTCCTGTAAACCTGAAACTATCCTATAATAACTTACGAAACTATAGAACTCTCCAATCTTCTTACCACTTTTCTGTAAACCTGAAACCATCCTATAATAACCTATGAAACTATCCTATAATAAGGTTTACCAAGTGTTTAAAAAATACCCTCCAGTATGTTCTCTCTCTTGCGTATAGGTGATTTCTTTCAATATAACTGAAGTTCAACAGGAGGTAAGAATGTGAAGAAAGCGAATATGGAGAGCTCTAGCTGTAAAGAGGAATAGCGGCTGTCAGTTGCGGGAGAGGTTTTGTTTTTCTTTATTTTTAAAACGGGTGTATGGAAATGTGGGTAGAAAGAAGGCATGGGATGGAGAGGAGAAAATTCTGGAGGAGAATAGGTAATAGACTTGGTATCCTGGGAAGTCAGTACTCAGTGGGAACCAGGATACAGGTAGACAACAAGGAGAGCATCTTTGCCATCACAGCAGGAGGACAGGAAGGAAAGCTTGTCCGTCTCAGAGGTAAACATGTTAGTTCCATGTCAAGTGCCAATCTGAGCAGTTGTATTTTCTCTCTGTACAGAAAAGTACATAATTTAGCTGAGAATGAGGGAAACAGCCAAAGGATCTAAGGTTTATGCATAAAAAAATCTATACAAAGATGAGAAAAGTACGAGAAATGTAAAGATCTAGTAAGTCTCCAAGAAACAAGAACCAAAGACTGGGATACCACAAGGTATTCTCCCCATTTTTTATTTCCCCATATCTTGTATTTTTCTCTCTGAGGGTTGGTTTAATTTGATACATCAGCCTCTTCCACCTCTCAGGAAACATGGCCAGCGGGTTCCTGCACCCCTTCACGAATTCCCAGGAGAGAGTTGGTAGTACCCTTACTGAAGTGGAAACATGGAACACTAGTGAAGAAGCGACAGCTCTGTGGCCAGCCTGTTCAGTTTGAGTCTTTGATGTAATTTTAGCCAGGAACTCCATTTCCCAGTTTTCTCCTCTGTAAGCTGAGGATGGGACATATCCCCAAGAACTGTGAATATTAGACACAAAACACATAGGCCAGTATTGACACATGGATCAACACAGAACTGGGATTTTGGTGCAAAGATGTATGTAAAACACTGGACCTCGGTATTAAAGCCCTTGCTGGATCCCCGAAGAAACAGGAGCTAGCTGGATAATGCCAGGGAGAAGGTGAAGGGGTGAGGCGCTGCAGGTGGAAGAAGTGAGAGGCTGCCAGCTAGTGGGGCATGGTGCCCGTGGCCAGAGGGAGGGTACTTGGCTGTGGCGAAGGAATCCCCATGGGCGACGAGAACTGTATGAAAGATGGGGGTCTCGGAAGCTGTCTGCATTTGAGGGCATCCGTGGGACAGATGATCAAACAGCAAAGTCATCATGGTGTATTAGTCTCTATAGAAAAGGCGGAAAGATGGAAAAAGGAAGAGTGCTTTCGGCATCACGAAAGGGCCACGGACTGAAGAACCAACAGGAGGTTAGGGAAGGATGGGAGGTCAGCGGCTGGTAGCCAGTGAGGAGAAATACCACCGAGCTTCTGGAACTGTCACCAGTAGAACGCTCACAGGTCTTAGCAGAGCTTGAAAGAAATGAAACTTACTGTAGCACTATGGCAAAGTAAATTAGTTTTTTCGGAACTGGTCTGATTCCAGATTGCCATCAAGCTAAAATAATACAAACCTACTTATTCCTCTGAAGATGTAATGTATGACTTTGTGTATGGTATGAGATGTATTTTGTCTGGCAAGAAGTGTGAATAGTCATTGAGGATTTCTGATAATTGGTGTATTGCATTTGAAGGTCAGGGTACTCGTTATCCATTGAATGCTTGATTATGCCTTTGAACAGTATCATAATTCACAGAGGCCTCATGCTCTTTGTCCTCGGCTGTGAATTTCCCACTGTGGAAGACGCCAACCATCAGGAAAAGGGCTTATTTTCTATGGATTAGATGTAGGAAAGCTAAATGGTTATAATTGAATTGTGGCTCCTTTGTGAGTTTAGTTACTATATTGCAGGTAGAATGTGATAAAATCTGAATCCTTCACTAAGTTGTGGCTTCAACCTTCACATGTCATTTGACATTTTTAATCTTTCATCATATTCTCGGTTGTTTCTTTGAGATAACTGTGAACTTGGCCTCAGCACGACCACTTTTTTTCCCTTTTCTTCATCTTTTTAAAGAGTCTAACCAAATGTGGCTCTCCTTTAAGGGACATTTATGTCCAGAGTTTTGAAGGATACTGGTGTAACTAATCTAGCTGCTCTGAAATTCAAATTGAGCATGTATTTTGACTGGACGTGGCATTCAAGAAAAAATCTACGTTGTCACTGTTTGCAGAGCTATTACCAAATATAATTGATTCAAGATCGCGTCTTTAGAAACTTAACTCCTTACTACTAATATAATAGATAATCTTGATAACACTGGCACTGAAAATCCTTTTCCAAATAATGGAATATATTCACAGAAAACAGAATCAGAGAGTTAGTTTATTTTTCAAGGTCATTTAATAACCCTTATTGAATTCTCTTAAAATTGTAAGCAAATGGTGCCTAGATTTTGCTGGGAGCTCCAACTTTGAAAGTGTGTGGGAAGTTGCTTTTTTGTTTCTCTTGTCGGAGAATGGGACTGAGGACCCCAGAGTAGCTGGGAAATCTGACGTCTGCCAGGAGCTTAGAGGTGAGGCAGTTGACAAGTTGACCTCTGGTTCTTTATACATCATGTGATTCTAGAATTTCTATAAAAAAAGCCATGTGACCTGGAGACCCCAGTACTTGCTGAAGAAATCTGACTTCCAGTCGTCGGCTACTGTTGACTCGGGGGCTGTTCTGGGACAAGCTGTTAAGCCTCTGTGAGGGCATAAGCCCCTCACGGGTCGGGTGAGGGAGGTGGGTAACGATTACTTACACTTCAGAGCCATTGATAGAGTAATGTGTGATGGGTAATACTTAGATTATAAGGTGCAAGGGAAGTTGCTAATTCAGCAACATGTATTCAACCACTTTATGGTGCTATTATTTAAGCGGAGGAGATCAATACAGCTGAGGCGAATAGTAGTTTTGGCTTCACTAGGAGTTCTCAGCATGTGATCTTGGGACGAGCCGCATCAGCATGGCTAGAGAAGTCGTTAGAAATACATGCACTCAGACCTGTCCCCAGACCTAGAGTTGGCACCTCTACAGGTGAAGCCCAGCTACTTATCCATTAATAAACCTCCAGGGATTCTGACGCAAGTTCTAGCTTGAGATCCAAAGCTCTAGACCAAAGGTCAGCAAGCTTCTGTACAGAGCCAGACAGTAAATATGCTTGGCTCGCAGACAGTGTGGTCTGCATCTCAGCTACTCAGCTGCTGTTTTAGCCTGAAAGAAACAATACAGAGTGAGTAGATGTGGCTGTCTTCCAATGAAACTTTATTTATAAAAGAAGGTCGCTGGTTCTGGTCAGTACAATATAGTTTGCTGACCCCCCTAGTGAAAACCTCTCTTCCTAGTTTTAGACCAGTTGGGCTTGTTTTCGGTGAGCTGATTTGAAAGCATTTATCCACATACGTATTTTTTTTAATGTTTCTCTTTATTCAAAATATATGTCTTTTCCTGAGTGCAAATTTAAAACATGATTTTTCATTATTGGAATTCGGAAGACTTTTATGTGTAAACAGAAAACGAGATGCTTAGGATAAAATTAATTTAGGGATGATATAATTCACTTTAAAATGTTGATGTTGTAGTCGAATTCATCACTAATACATCATGAGCAAAATCTTACCTCAGATCTTACTTACTGTAGAATATTTATTGGGTATAATGATTGATGCATTACAGTAAATGAATTTTAACATCTCTGGGCTTAGGAGAGCTTCATAGAGGTCACTGCCCTGACCACATAGCTAATAAATGAATGTCATTGATCATCCAAGAAGTCAGACATTGGGGGGGCTGTGTCAACAGAAACTGTTCACTACTGTAGATGTTTCCAGCCACACGGATGCTTGGCGTCCGGCAATTTTTGACGTAGAGAATGTATCAGTCAAAACTGTAATTGGTTATACAACGTCACAGGACTCATTTTACAATATTTTCATGTTGCGGTCTTGTGCCTTGATACATGTCATTTCTTAGTCATGGTGAAGCCTATTCAGGAATACTGTGCCTTTCAAAACTGCCTGTGTAGCACAGTGTTTTAAATTGGTGCCATAGATGTCTTTTGAGTTTAGGTAAGTGTGCTTAGTGCTAAGCCTCACCAGCTGCCCCAGAGGTCCAGAGAGCACGATCTAAGTGACTCACAGTGTTCTCAGGGTTTTTTCTGTAAGCCTTTTGGAATGACTTTGATGGACTCGACTGCTTTTCTAGCCCCAGCAGTCTGGCCAAGTCACCCCTCTCCGGTCACTCCCCTTGGGCTATAATACTGTTTAACCAAACACAGGAACACTCACACAGCTAGCTCATGTTCATGGCTTCCCAAAATGATTTGGGAGAGAGAAGTGTTCTCAAGGTATTTAATTAAATCCACAAACATAATTTAATAATATGCCATGTGTAAAATTAGGGAACTATTTGCATATACACATATGTAACATAGGGTAAATATAACCCATTTTGTATTCCCTTCCATTTCTTAAAATTAAAGCTAGTAGGAAATACATTAAGTTCAATTATGTAATTTATTAATAAAAGAAAAGTATTTCCTGCTCTTCTTTAAATTTACAGAACCCAGGATTATTATCAAATACATTTGGGATATCATAGCACTAACATAGTCCTTTGCTAAGAAGAAAAACCTCCATAAATATTGGCTGAGACATTCAGTGACTGAATGGATTAATGAATGAATCAATTATGAAACCAGTAGCTGAATTTAGGAGACATTCCTTTGTTTAGGAACATTATTAAAATGTGCTTTACCAAAACAGATTTTTTTGTTGTTGTTTCTTTTCTAATATCTGTGTAGGCAAAATAGAAAACAACAGGAGTATCTACAGCCTTGTGCTGAGGGCACCTAGAGTAAATAAAATGTCTTCCGGATCATGTCAGCACAGCAAGGGTGCTCCATTCCATCCCAGACTGTCTCATGGAGGAAAACCATGTAAATAATAGACTTTGCACAAATCTGGAATTGTAGGAGGGTCTCCAGTTCCTGGAAGATAAGTGACTGTTGCCTTCCTGGATGCTGCGTGTCCAGACCTGTCACATTTCAGCCATTCCCACCTGCAGGGTGAGGGGGTGTGGGTCACGGTCAACACACACAGGTAGGTGTGTGCGAGCACATTTATAAGAGAAATCATCATCTTACCAAAATTTCTGGCTGTGTGCCCCCCACCCCCAAAAATATAGCCTTAATAGCAATTTGTCACATAAAGTTTATTTTCAAAATATGTTATCTTAAAATCTTGTCTTTATGTGCTGAAAGCTATTGCCTCTGCCAAGGGTCTTGAAAGCATAATATGTGAGTTCCCTTCCTCTTTTGAAGCCCCAGCCACCCAAACACAGTGGGGCGTCCTGTGAGGACTGAAAGGGTGTCATCCCACTGGTCATTAGAAATGAACTTGGGGCTTCCAGCAGAGATGTAACCTAATCAGACAGCTTCTGTAGCTCGTGTCCTACATTTCATTACTACGTGACGAATCAAAAGCAGTGCCCCAGACAGCTGCTCTCTTCTGTTAGGTCATAACTCCACAGGGGCGACTGTAACATTTCAAACAGTGACCATGTCATCTCAAGTCTCAGGGTTTGTGTCTTGTGGCAGGGCGAGGCCTTTATACAGCCCAGAAATAATTCCAGTGACTCATTAATTCATGTGCTCCTTTACAAGAGTGTCTCAGGTTAGACTGAAATAAAAATTCACTGGCACATAGGAAGGCTGTTTTTTATCAAGCGGCATCATAGTAGTGAATTACCGTGACTTCCGTCACACAGCGCTTTGAAAGTCAGAGGCGCAGAGCTGTTGAGATTATGTGTCCACCAGCTTGGTATTGTATTTGATTATGTATCACAATGGGGATGAGCTGTGTAATTTACTATCATACATATGAATTCACAAAACTGTAAGTCTGAGAAGTGTCATTTTAATTTTATATCATCATCCCTATTTTGACCTAAGTACATTCTATTTAAATACGGGTAATAACGATGAGATGCCCAGGCACACCGGAAAGTGTGAACAGCTGCCGTCACCTGAGATCGTCAAGTGCTGCACAGGAGTGCCGCACTCCTCGGCCCGCGCTTCCGTCCATGGGTTATCCAGCACCTTTCTCAGGGGCAGAGCAGTAAGTCCGAGGAATAGAGACCTGGACAGGCGTTCAGGGACATCAGGGTCAGAGCAGTAAGTCCGAGGAACAGAGAGCTGGACGGGCGTTCAGGGACATCAGGGGCAGAGCAGTAGGTCCGAGGTACAGAGAGCTGGACGGGCGTTCAGGGACATCGGGGGGATAGAGCAGTAAGTCTGAGGAACAGAGAGCTGGACGGGCGTTCAGGGACATCGGGGGCAGAGCAGTAAGTCCGAGGAACAGAGAGCTGGACGGGCGTTCAGGGACATCAGGGGCAGAGCAGTAGGTCCGAGGTACAGAGAGCGGGACGGGCGTTCAGGGACATTGGGGGGATAGAGCAGTAAGTCCGAGGAACAGAGAGCTGGACGGGCGTTCAGGGACATTCACACAATGGGGGCAGAGTGCAGGTCCAAGGTGACAGAGTGGAGCTGACTCATGCTCAGGGAGACATTGGGGGGGATAGAGCAGTAAGTCCGAGGAACAGAGAGCTGGACGGGCGTTCAGGGACATCGGGGGGATAGAACAGTAAGTCCGAGGAACAGAGAGCTGGACGGGCGTTCAGGGACATCGGGGGCAGAGCAGTAAGTCCGAGGAACAGAGAGCTGGACGGGCGTTCAGGGACATCGGGCAGAGCAGTTAAGTCCGAGGAACAGAGAGCTGGACGGGCGTTCAGGGACATCGGGGGCAGAGCAGTAAGTCCGAGGAACAGAGAGCTGGACGGGAGTTCAGGGACATCGGGGGGGATAGAGCAGTAGCTGAAGAGAGGTCAAACGCAGCGGGCAGCTTGAGCAGAACGCAGTGAGAATGCAGGAGTTTGCTGAAGAGAGCAGGGATGATCCAAAGAAGGACAGGGGGCAGGAGTGCGAGCTGGGGAGTGAGGGAGAATCAGCCAGATTCCAATACTTGGCCGACTCTGTACAGACCAAACCAGGTTTCCGCAGTTATCCTAGTGTGTCACTTAAATTGAATTCCAGGCTCACTGCGTGAATGCCTGATATG
>JAVSCE010017050.1:0-22296 GCA_032199065.1 Smutsia gigantea
AGACGGGTCCACTTGGCACAACCTGCTAGATCATTCCTGCTGAAACCAAGCCCCCACCTTGCTCTCAGCTCAGCACTGTGGGTGCCCTGCATCGCTCTCCCCTTCACAGTCAGTCCATCAGGACCTGTCCAGCTCCTACTCTCCCCAAGTCATCTCCATAAAGTCTTCTGTGACTCCTCGAGTGGTAGGAAGTGCTTCCCCCTCTAACCTTTCATAAATGCCTATTTATTTTGTGTCTCAGTCCTCTATACTTGCTGGTCTGACGTGTCAGCATCTGTGGCTTATCTTTTCCACCTGTTGTTAGTCTTTGTGTTCTTCACAAGGTTTAAGTAGATGATATCAACACACACTTGGGTTGAGAAAATAGGTTCATTGTTTTGAAGAGGTTAAAGGATCACTCTAGGCCGATAAAATGGCTGTATCATTGAGAGGGGAAAGCTGGAGTTACCTCTTTTTGTCCTTTATACCTCATTAAGGCTTTTCCAAAGGTTCATTTCATTTTTAATAAATATTCTTTTCACAGTGGTTTTAGCTTTCTAAGGTGTTTTCACATCTGTTATGGCATTTTATCTGCATAATAAGCCTTCCAAGATGTGTGTAAAGGTGTTCTGAATAATCGTAAGTAAAATTTCCTGAGAAAGAAATATATATATTGAGTGCCATTTATGTTCTAGACATTGTGCTGGGTGCAGGGGTCAGGGAGTGTCTATTGGTCAGCAGAGCTTGTGGGCTTGTGACAGAGGCTGACAAGTACAGAAACAACTTCCACGTCATGTGGTGAGCGCTCTGGTAGCTGTGAGAATGTGCTTCCACAGGGGAACATAGGAAGGACCCCTCTCCTAGAGGAACTGACTGCTAGGGACAGTCTTGAGGAGGAAGGAGCTAGCCAGACACACTGGGGTTGCGGTTGGCAGTTCAGAAAAAAGACACAACCAGGCCCAGAGGTAAAAGAGAAGCCAGCTTATTGGAACCACTGCAATTAATTCATTATTGCTTGAGAATCAAGGATGGGATGGAAATGGAGATGACTGCTGTTATTTTTAGGGCAGTTATTACTTTCTGGAAACGAGGCTCAAAGAAAGGAAGTAACTTATAAAAGTGACTTTAAAGATCTAATGCACACCCCAAATCCCTCTGGGAAGAGCTCTGTGAAATCCACAGTTCTAATCACAGTCTGGGTGCCACCCAAACTCATATGCTGACGCAACCTTCCTGTTATTTCTCACTGCACATCAGAGAGTTCTTAAATCTTCTGATTTCTGTCACTTCTAAGAGAGCTATCAAAGGGCATCAGAAGAATTCTGAATGACTGAGAGAGGAGTCTTTTTATACATAAGCTGGACTTTGGTCATTAGTTAAACATCTCTTTAAAATTCTTTTTGTGGGTAGCTAGGGGTCAATAAATGTGTGTGTAAATGAAGTGCCCCTAATCATTTTTCACCACTTTCCATTGATCCCAGCTGAAAAGAATATGCAATAATGCAAAAACAATAACTTTTCTGCATGGTGCTTCATACTTTTCAGCAATAATAATATGATAATAATAAGGATAGGTAACATTTATTGTATGCTGCTCTAAATGTTTGCAGTTAACCCCACTACAACCCGAAGAGGCAGGTTCTGTTACCACCTTGCTTTACACTTGAGCAAACACAGGCATGGGGGAGTAAATAACTTCCCAAGGTTATAGGTTACACAACCAGCTGTTGGCATAAGCAACCTGCATCTAATCAGTTTGCTTGATCTTCTGGGTAGACCAAGAACTTTCATCTCTCTTGTTTCTTCTGGTCTTACCAACTCTGAGAGTCAAAGCAGAGGAGATATTATGAATACCTCAATTTTGGCATATTTTTTAAATTATGGGTCTGAAACACACCGTGGCTTTCCCATGGCCACTCATCTCATTCCCTGGCCTAATGGGCCCCTCAATAGCCTCAGCTGCCCTGTTAGTATTCAAGGAGAGATCTGTCTTCTCTAGCTGTAAGAAGGAAAGTCCTCTCAAAAGCCAGTACCCAAAGAGGGTACAAGCAGGAACAGCCTGGAATCTTCTTTATTGTAATGATGATGATAGAATTAATACCTTACATGTGAGTAGCATTTTTAATTATTTTCAATGATCATGTCTGTTCCTCACAAAGTCCTTGGGAGGTGGCTAGAAAATGGGCTTTTTAACCCCTTTGGTTAAATGAGGAAGCCGAGACAGAGGTGTCACAACTTGCTGAATGAGCTTATCTTTTAACGAAGGGAGACAGAGAGTAAACTAATAAAAAGCAGTTATATTTTGAAAGAATGTGAGAAGTGCTATGGGGAAAATTAAGGCAGGACAAGGGGCATAAGGAAGGCCAGGTGAGGGGAAGGGGGAATGGAGTTCCTACCATATGCAGTGTGTTCAACTAAGACCTATCTAACGTGTGGGCAAAGACCTGGAAAAAGAAGGGGATGAGCCCTTAGGTGTCTGAGGGAAGGATTTCCAATGACAGGGCACTGCAAGTGCAAAGGCCCTGAGGCAGGTGCCAACTTGGTGCATTTGAGGAACAGCAAGGAAGCTGTGTGGCCACAGCAGAACTGGGGGTGGGGGCAGAAGGAAAGGTAGCAGAGTCATACCATGAAAGGGGGCAAAGGGTGACATGAGCAGTCTCCCTGTGTAACCTCAGCCTGGCTCTGTTACAAGGGGGGCAGGCAAGGCAGCGGCAGGGAGCCTCAGATGCTCTGATCCAGGCAAGAGACAATGGTGGCCTGGGCTGGAGAAGATGGGCAGAAGTGGCCAGATTCTGGATTTTTTCCCATAGACTTGTGGATGGATTGGCCGTCCTGTGTGGGAAACAAAGTGGGGATACCCAAGTGAGGATGTCATAGGATTGTGGAGCTGAGGGGAAATGTCTGGAGAGATGAATGTGGGGGCCCTCAGTGCAAAGAGGCATTTACATCCGTGGGCGTGGCTGAGGTCTGCAATGAAACGAGTCCAAGAAGAGCCGGGGGTCCCAGAGTTTAGTGGTGAGGGGTAAAGGAGCTGGAGAGGGAGCTGGCAGAACAGAAGCCCATAAGGGAGTATTTGAAGCAGGGGAGCATGACCAATGGTGCCAGGGCTGCCGAGAGGCCACAAAGGTACGGACTGAGAAGAGGCTGTTGGATTTAGCAACATGCAGGTCATGGGTGACCTAGCGCTGTTTATGGAGCAGCAGGAATGGAAATGTGGCCAGAGTGGTTTCAGGAGTCAATGTAAGGAGAAAATCGGTGGCAGTGAGTATAGACTACCCTGTGGAGGGTTACACGTGGAGGGGGGACATGAGTTATAAGCTAGAGGGGCAGGGGTGGGGCCAGAGGTCCTTTGTTGGTTTCTAGGATGAGAGTTGTCTTAGAATGTTTGTATCCTAAGGAATGTGCAGTGGGGAGGAGAAGCTGGTGAACATTGTACATACGTTCTTTTCCTTATGCCTCAAAGTGTTTAAGGAGGTAGCCACAGTTCCTACTTTATGGTTAGGACCTTAACTTAGTGAATTTAGACATTACATAGCAAATGGCACAGCTGGGGTTCAAACCTGGGTCTGTTGGATCCCAACATGAGTGCTTTTCCCACTGTTCTGTGGGGAAAGCCATATAGGTTTTTACATGCCATATAGGTTTCCTTACATTAAAACTACTCCATATCAGGCAGTATATGGAGGACCTAAGGGTCTGAGGGTGCCCAGGCTCAATGGCCTGAGATGCTCTGGAACTCAGGAGAGCCTGCCGGCTGGAGACAGAACCTGGCATGACCTGACTGCGATGTATTTCATGCCAGGCAGGTGGATGACCGCCCTCGGGAGGAGGGTCAGAAATATAACACATTTCAGGAGGGACTGGGGGTTCAAGGCTGAAATCAGCTGTGTGCTTGGGCACCGAGGCAGTTCCTCACTGAAAGCCCCCAGCCTAGTAAGTGTAGACAAGCAGTCTATATCTCCAGGATTTTAGCAGCAGGAAAGAACTCCTTTTGTAACAGATGGGTGATTGGAGCACCCGTGTGCTGCTGGGGAGGGGCTGCGAGCAAGGCGAGGGTGGCAGGTCGGAGTGTCTGAAAATTTTATGATTCTGTGTTATTCCAATTCAAAGTCTTGATTGAATTTAGCAGTGCAGACATGGTGAGGCAGGAGCATTTATATTTTATTTTTTGATAGCTGGTTCCTTCATCTCCCTTCACGGGAGCTTTTTAAGAATTGGTGGGGAGTGGGGAAAGCTACATGAGACAGCAAGAGAGACTCTGAAATTAATCATCTTGTTTTTTTATCTCAGTGAAAGTCATGGTTTGGACACACAACACCCGAGTATCTATCAGCCCCTCTCAGCTTTGATTGACAACCCTCGTTCATTTTCCATGAAAGGATTTTGATTTATTCTTTTTGGTAAGGTTGATAGCAAGTGGGTGGGGCCGTGACTCTGATTCATGGCTAAGTATAAAATTTTTCTTGACTGCAAGAAATTTAGCATGGGGTTTAGAAGGATGAAAACATGAAGGAATGTGATATAAAAGCATAAAATTGAAAAATACAGCAAAGACAATCTTTTGCAATAGGAAACTCAGGAATGAAATATTTCACCCTCTCAAAACTCAAAACCCAGAAGCCTCTGCTCCTGTCCCTTAACATGCCCTCCCCCACCCTGCCCCCAACAAGGCTCTCAGCCTTCTGCTGCCAGCACTGATCACAGCAACCCCAAGACACTTTCCTAGCTTACTAATCGCCTCTGAGTAAGTAACTTCAGTTCTCAGAAGTGTGAGTGCCATTTCCAGGGGCTGAGTTAGACCGAAATGAGCTAGCTGGGTCTTTGGCTTTTCACTCCTGCTGTTGATTTTTTGAACAAGGCAGAGAATACAGGAGTGCTTTTGTTTCAAAAGGGAATTTTTCTCTGAATCTACTATGCCAATTTTGGCATTTGCTTGGGAGGTCGGTGAGGCCGTAGGGGCTGCTCTCGGTGTCACTACCCCCCACACCACCTGCAGCAGTTTGCCTTCCTTCGTTGCGAATATGCTGAGAAATGAGAAGTATTTCTTCACTTTGTGGGTGGATACCTGGGTGATGTCCAGGTGGCTGAGACTGTACGGCTCTGGGTCCTGGCTCCTGGCTCTGGGCGCTCCGTGCGCTCTCCCCTTAAGGAGCCCAGTGAGGCAGCATTATGCGGAGCACGAGGACGCAGCGCCGAAGAGAGTTCCCGCAGCTGTGTACCCTGCGTGAGGAAATGAGTTCTGGCTGCTGCTCCGTGTCCTTGCCAACATCGGGCATTGCCATCCTTTTCCACGTTAACCAGGCAGATAAGTGCACGGTGGTATTTGACTGTGATGTGTTTGATTCATTACTCTTTTTATTCAACTTTATTGAGGCATACTTTACATACAACAAAAATCACCAATTTTAAGTTTCAATGCGTTTTGATGAATGTGTATGCTGTGACTCCCACCATGTCAGCACACACGTACATGCACACACAGGGGTCTAGGTTTTGTTTTTTTCTTGATGTTGTGTACAATTTTATAGACCTGATAAACTCATGGCCTATTGTTAAGACTTGATAGACAAATGTGTAATCAGGATATAGAGAAGTTCCCTCATCTTCAAAATAGTTCCGTGTGGTCCTTTGTAATCAAACCCTTCCCTCACCCCCAAACCTGACAACTGCCCCTGTGTCCGCTGTCCCCATATGCCTCTCTTTCCCAGAGCATCACATACATAGAATCTTACAGTAGAGATCTTTTTGAGACAGGTTGCTTTCACTCGGCATGATGCCTTTGAGATCTGGCAGGTGCCGATGACTTATTCACTTGTTAAATATGGCGTGGTATGCGGTGGTCTAGAAGTACCACAGTTTATCTGTTTACCAGTTGATGGACATGTTTAGTTCATTTCCAGTTTTTGTTAATTATGAAAAGAGCTGCTATAAACATTTGCATAAGCATAAAGTCACACCTTTATGCATCTCCATAGGTTTTTAATTCAACCAGGGCAAATACTTAGTGGGATTCTTGGGACTCGTGGGAATTGTATGTTCAACTTTGTAAGAAACTGCCAGTTTCCTCAAGTGGCCGTACCATTCTGCACCCTCATCAGCCATGAGTAAGCGCTCCAGGTAACTCGGTAACCTTGCCAGTATTTGATAGCATCAGATTTTGTGGGATTTCATCTTGTTTGTTCTCAGTTTGGGAGATCTGACAGGTGTATCTCGCTGTCTAATGCTGCGGAGTATCTTCTCATGTGCTTATTTACCATCCAAACACCTTCTTTTGTGTAGTGTCTGTTCAGATCCCTTGCCCATTTTCACATTGGGTTGTTTGTTCACTTACTGTTGAGTTTTGAGAATCCTTTGTATGTTCTGAATACAAGCCTTTTTCGGGTATGTGACTTGCAGATGTTCTCCTACTCTGTGGTTTGTCCTTTCTTTGTTTAACTTCTTTTTTTTAACAGAGCAAAAGCTTTTATTTTTAATGAAGTCCAATTCATCTTTTTTTTTTCTGTATGGGTTGTGCTTTTGGTATCAGATCAAGAACTTTTGCCTAACCCAAGGTCATGAAGGTCTTTGCCTAACACCAAGGCTGCAAATTCTGAGTCACCCTCTAGTTCATTATCAGTTCAGTTTACAAAACCTTTCCTCTTCGGATCTGTCCTGCATATGGGCCATCCATTGGCTGGTCTGAAAGTGGGTGATTGTCTATGCTATGAATCAGTTCTCAAAGCCTTCAGATGCTTTTCAGGGTCAGATCCATGCATATGCAACTTGGGGGTGAGCCCAGAAGTTCAGACAACTTCATGGAGTTTCTTTCCCAAGGTCCCTCTTCTATGGACACTTTTATGGGCACCCCTTGCTGGCCCTCTGGAGAGAAAGTGAAGCTTTAGCTTCCACGTTCTACCATACACCTTCCATAATAGGTTCTACCTGAAGGACAGATAAGATACAGAGAGGGAAACATGAAACAGGCTGGAGGATGAGTGAGCAAACAGGGAAAATAACCAGGATTCCTCCCACGGTCCTGGCACAAAGGATAAGGCACCACAGTGCAGGCACAGCTCAGACTCTCCTCTGCTGCACGGTGTGGGTGGGTGTCAGGGCAGAAGACAATGAAAAGATATAAAAAAAATAGGGGGCATCCCCTAGTCTGGTAGAGGCCAAGTTTCCAATTCTGTAGACAAAAACCAAAAGAGGGGTTTTCTTGAAGTCTCACTTTCTGCCCCTTTGGGGTTTGGGACTGTCTTCTGGAGTCAGAGCCTGAGGGACCTCAGAGAAAAAAAGCAAAAACAACAGACAAGTCACCACCAGCTCAGTGGTGCTTTGAGTTTCCCAATCCACCTGCTAATATTCACTTTTCTGAGTCCACAGATGGTTGGGCCATGGATATGATACAGGATTTTGGTTATTTTCTATGAGTGCTTACCCCAACTAACCCAGAACAAGAACCTTTTTCATTATGAATTTAATTTGCATTTACCTGATGACTGATACTCTTTCTGTAATGTGTTGATCTTCTTAATCTACTCTTTTATGAAGGGCTTGCCTATTCAAGTCTTGGTCTGTTTTTCTGTTGGATACCTGTGTTTGTCTTCTTGATTTCTTTGTATTCTTTATGTATTTTGAATGTTTTCTTTTGTGTGTGTATTTGTGTGTGTGTGATTATATTCTCCCAATCTGCGACTTGTCTTTTTACTTGTGTTACTCATGTCTTTGCAGGAAGTGAACTTTTAAATTTTAATGTAGTTCCAATTGTCAATCTTTGCCTTCATGGTTAGTGCTATTTGTCTCACTTTAAAAATCTTTGCCTCCCTGAGGTCATAAAGATATCTCCCATATTCTTTTCTAGAAGCCTTATTATTTTTATTTTTCATGTTGAGATTTATAACTGACCTGGAACTGATATTTGTTTATAGTGTAAGATGGGGGTCAGGATTCATACTTTCCATATGCACAGCCAGCTGCCCACCATTGTAAAGCCTGTCTTTTCCCCACTGTACTGCAGTTTCTCCTTTGTCATAAATGAACTAATTATATGTCTCATGTGAGTCTGTTTCTGCACCTTCCATTTTGTGCTTTGTTTTGTAATGGCCCAAAAGCCAAGCCTGGCCATGAGGTGGAACTGGTGGAGAAGCCAAACCACACAGAAGGGAAGCTGAAGGCATCTTCCTCCCAGTTCCACTGGTGTACAGCCCACTTTGCTCCTTTCTGTGGCTCCACTATCCTTTTCATAAACACTTATTTAAAAATGCACAGTCTTTGTGATTTGGGAAACACAGGTTAATTCTCTGCAGGGTAACAGCCATCCTTCCCTTGTAGATGACACTTAAGTATCAGCTTTTCGTATCAAACTTCCTCGCATGAAGAGGTGTTTAATGGATAATGTGTGGTTTCCAATACATGCATCACTGGATTGGGGGCAATCTGTTCTCAGGGGCCACTGGTGGGCAAAGAATAGTGGAGGTGAGGTCATTCCTAGAGGACAGTCCTACACCTCCTGATGGACATCAGTGGCTGGGATTTGGGGTTCCTGCCCTTCCCCCATCTGGCCTACCTGAAATGAGCTTATTGTTAGTTCGATCTAATTGCCTTTCAAAAGGATCTTGGCTCTTGGCTTCCTCCAGTTCCCTCTCCTCATCACAGAGGCACAACAAGCAAGTCCCTGAGGCCCCTCCGGATAGTCCCGTTTGTCAGGGGCCTTACTGGTTGCACAGAGACCCCTGGAACATCCAGCTGGGGGAGAATGGGAGACTCTCTGACTTCTCCTCAGGAGGACTTGACTCTTCCACCGTCTTAGGAAAGTTCTCTGGACACATGACAACAACAGAGTCCTGATCCTCCCGTCCTTTGTCGTCCCCAAGAAAGGGCAGAACACACGTGACGGTGAGCTGCTCAGCCTTTAGAACGGCTCACGATGGCGGTCACCACATTATGCAGTTCCTTCCATTAGAGCTCATGGCAGCTTGGCTGTGGGCCCAGCCACAGGGTAGCTCCTTCCCCAGCATGAGACCTGACCCATCACTGCCTGCCGGGGCAGGCTGCATCTTCCAGCCCCCACGTTAAAGACATTGCCTATAGCATTTTCCTGACTGAGAGCTTAGACCTTAGCATCCCTTACCTTCACATGGCCCAACGTCTCCGACTGGCTTTCCCTTGGATGGGGGGCCTAGAGTGAGGCTCTCAGATGCTTCTATTTTGGGGTGCTTACTAGTCATGACAAATGAACATAGAATACTTGATCTAATGCAACCCACTCTACTGGAAGACATGGCATTATGAGGTTAGGACACATAGTAACCTGAACGGTTTCCCACCTTCCTTTTTAATGAGATTCAGTACCATCTTCAGAATAACTAAGAATCTTTTCCAAAATATGGAGAACAAGGGCATATTTATTTTCCTGATGAGTTTTAACATAATATATGTAGAAGACATATGGAGTCTAGGACATCTTTATATATTCCAGGCTTTTGACTTTGTACATTTCCAACTTTTTTGGGGAGGAGTGCCATGTACGGGAAGTGCAGCAAAGTTAAGAGACAATGCCACCTCCACCCTGTCTCTACCGGCATGACTGAGGTTACATTCCATGGTTCACAGACCAGAATCCATTCCCAGTTCTGATTCCTTTCATTCCTTGGCCAACTGAAGGTAAAGTGCCTTAGTTACATCCATCCACTTTACTGGTCTTTATCATAGACCAGTAATTCCCTGTCTCTTTTTTGCCACAAAACCCTTGGTAAATTACGTTCACATTTGAATCACCCTCCCATGGATACTGCTAAATGAAATTCTCACACTTCTTTCTCTCTTGGTGAAACAGGAAAAAAAAGAGAGGAATACGGGGATATAGGCTGACAATTCTCTATTTGCCATCCTCCTAATCCATTCTCTGCACCTCTCAGTTCTGGGTCCTGGGAAGCTGATCCCTGTGAGCTGATCTCCAGACAACCTCGCTACTGGCTTCTGGTTGGACTGGGTCAATGAGAGACAATGGCAGGAAACCTGAGGGCAGTAGAAGAGAGATGTCAGGGTATTTCTCCCTAATGAATTCCTGATAGGGCTGTGCCACTCGGGCAATGGCAGTTTCCACTGGGTGACAGCTCTGCTGGCTGTGATGGGGCCCCAGTGACGCTTTTCCTTCAGCCTTTCATGGGTGGGAACATCTTCTAGCTATGTGAGCCTCAGGGAGCCTCACAGTCTCGTTTGTTCCTTTAACCTGCCTACGCTATGTAAACAGTCTCTTCATTAACGCCTCCTCGTTTGTATCTGGGTGCCTTCTGTTTCCTCATGGAAATGCAAGTGATAGAAAGGAAAATTATTATAGGAATAACCTGAATCCACCCACTATGCACAAAAACTAACATTAGTAGAAGCAAATTATTTGTCACAAACCTCACTTCTAATCCTGCCTCCATGCTGGTGAACTTCAGACCAAAACCAAGTCAAACAGTGTCCCTCTGTGCTCACGTGCCTGGATGGACCTTCTGGACTATGCAAAGGCTGAATGGTTCCCCTCATTTTAACCATTTACACTGGTGATAGTGGGGGCTGAATAGGGTGAGATTGACTAGGAAGATTTCAAATTTCACTAGAAACCTTTCATTACTCAGTGACCTTTTAAAATTCCATCCTGGGTGATTTGAGGAAAAGACTTGTCTTCTACATCTTATCTACAAACTGCTGAAAATTGAAAACCAGTTTTGTCTTCAGTGTGTCACAGCAAATGTGGGTCTCTCTCTTCTAGTGCTTGATCTGTCCGGGATTGCCAGGCAAAAAAAAAAAAAGACAATTTCTGATAAGGTTAAGTGACAAGGAAAGTGGAATCAGGAGAGATCAGCAGAGAGCTCATCAATCCAACACTTACTCAAATTCCTAGTGAACTTGAAAGATTCAGGTATAATAAATTCTTCTCTGAGGATCTAAGTCTGGCTTCCAAGTACTGCAGTGAGGCCAGGTCTAGACATAGACATCTAAGACTGAAGGTGATACTGAAGTTTTGGGGCCTCAGATACTGGGGACCCCGGCAAAATATACTTTTCCTAATATCTCAAACTAAGGTCTCCTGCCCCAAACAGTAAGCTCTAAGTAATTTCCTTTTTACCATTCTTTTTTTTCACTTCCTCATTTCCCCTCCAATTCCCATTCCCCTTCCCTTACCCCCTTGCTCACCCCCTCTAATGTGTTTGCTATGTATCTTTACACATACACCTTTGTAATAATAACACATTTGGGGCATTTACTATATGTTCTAAATGCTTTAGATACATTAACTCATCTAATATGGCTCACAACGCAATAAGGTAACACCATTCTGCAAGTGAGAAAACTGAGGCACAAAGAAATTAAGTAACTCACCTAAGAGAAGTGGCACATAGTGTGGAACTGGGATCTTAACTCATGAAGTTCAGCTATAGAATCCATGCTCTTATCTCCTCTGATACACTGCCTCAAAATATGTGTGCTTTGAAAACTACATAAATGCTATGAATCTCATTGTATTTCTTTGTTCACTAAAGAATCCATTTTAACAATTTATTCACATTGCTATAAACATACATCTAGATTACTGCAAAATATTTCATATTATATACACTTACCCATTACTAGGCTACCACAAACAGACAGGGATTAGCACCCTCCTACCTGCCCTTTTACAATCCGATGTGGTAAGTCTCCAGGAAGAATACCCAGCCTGGGATCTCTGGGCATATGCATATTTAATATCACTAAGTACTTAGAGATTGCCCAAGCAACTTTTTAACTGCATCCAGGAAATACTCATTAAATGATCCATCTATTGATTCATTCACTAATTCACTCATCTATTCTTCACTTATTACATGACAGGCACTGGGCTGGAGATCAGTATGAACAAGGATGTGGAGCCCAGTCATACTGAGCTTGATGTCTGCCACCTTACCAACTGAAAAGTGTTCCCATCAGGCAAAAAGAAAGGTAAATACTGTCTGATCTCACTTCCATATGAAATCTAAAAAAAACCAAGCTCTTAAATACCCAGAACCATTTGTGGTTGCCAGAGGCAGGGGTTGGGGGCAGGCAATATGAGTGACGGTGGTCAAAGGCACACAAAAAAGTATTTCCATCAACTCCATGGGTGTGGCCCTATCTAGCTTTACTCTTGGCCATTAATGTCATTTTCAAAAGGTCAATTCTATATACCCTTCCAAAGTACAGATATATGTAATTTATTGAACATTTCATTAAAAGCGTACACTGTGCACTCCTCTGTATAAATCACAAATCTGGGCTTCTCAGACAATACTCTGAATGGGAAGGTCTTTATATTTGGTTCTTCCTATATTGTCTGATACAGTATTTTATTACCCTATGGAGAAATCTGGAAGGAATAGGATGGTTTTATTGATGTGGGCTGAACTCTGAGTTAGCACCTTAAAAACACCACTGGCACAGGAAGATGGCCGTGTGAGCAGGGCGGCAGAAATCTCCTCCCAACACTATATTTATCTACGAAAACACAGCAAATACATCTATTCCTAAAAGAGAGACGAGAATACACAGGAAAGCGCACAGCGTGCAGCTACACCCGAGAGGACTCGGAACTCCAAGAGGCGGGTAAGATACGGAGCCGCGACCCGGCGGGACCCGAGCCCTCCCCCACCACAGCGCACCGGCGGGAGGAGAGGATTCAGAGCCGGGAGGGAGTGGAAGTGCACCCCGCGAAGTAGCCAGCCCCGGTGATCTGCGCACGGAGCGCTGACCCACATTGCGCAGTGCAGCGGAGATTGGAGAGACAGAGGGGCAGGATCTGAGCGGGGAAGGCGCCAGGGTGCTTGCAGCCAGCTCCCAGGAAGGAAAAAAAAAAGCGCGCGCTTTCTTCAGCAGTCTTAAAGAGACAGGAGCCTAGTGGAGGAGCCAGATCGCCCCAGCACACTCAGCCCAGCAGGCTGGGAGTCCTGGGGAGTTTCAGACACCTTAGCTGGCGACTGAGGAAGCGTAGCCATACATACACTTCTCACTGAAATCAACAG
The DNA here is from genome assembly GCA_032199065.1 of Smutsia gigantea. NCBI lineage: Eukaryota > Metazoa > Chordata > Mammalia > Pholidota > Manidae > Smutsia > Smutsia gigantea. The sequence continues at coordinate 12,984 of JAVSCE010017050.1, forward strand.
CCTTCTATTCGTTCCCACCCCTACCAGAGTGATAAAGAGCCCTGCGGAGCGGCGCAGTAACAGCTGTGGAATAGTGGGGCAATAGCGCCACCTACAGCATTCCCACTGAATCTACGTCTGGTGGACATTTTTTTTGTTTTGTTTTTTGTTTTGTTTTTGTTTTTTCTTTTCTTTTTGTTCTTTCTTTCTTTCTTCTTTTTTTAATCTTTTTTTTCTCTTCTTTTTTTCTTCTCTTTTTAAAGTCTTAAAGAGTCCAGCTGACATACTTGGCCACTACCCGTGACCAATTCTATAGCCATGAAAAGACAGAGGAATATGGTTCAGACCAAAATCAACCACACAATCCCAGAGAGGGAGCCTGAAGGGATGGAAATGCACAGTCTTCCTGAAAAAGAATTCAGAATAAAAGTCATAACCATGCTGATGGACCTACAGAGAAATGTGCAAGAGCTGAGGAAGGAAGTGAGGGGACTGAGGAAAGACAATGCAGAAATCAGACAAGCGATCAATGGGCTTAACAGCAGAATGGATGAGATGCAAGAGACTGTTAATGGAATAGAAATCAGAGAACAGGAATACAGAGCAGCTGGGGCAGAGAGAGATAAAAGGATTTCTAGGAATGAAAGAATATTAAGAGAACTGTGTGACCAATCCAAATGGAACAATATTCACATTATAGGAGTACCAGAGGAAGAAGAGAAAGAAAAAGGGATAGAAAGTGTCTTTGAAGAAATAATTGCTGAAAACGTTCCCTCGCTGGGAAAGAAATAGTCTCACAGTCCACCAAAGCTCATAGATCTCCCAACACAAGGGACCCAAAAAGAGAACACCAAGACACATAATAATTAAGATGGCAAAGATCAAGGATAAAGACAGGGTATTAAAGGTAGCTAGAGAGAGAAAAAAGATCACCTACAAAGGAAAACCCATCAGACTATCATCAGACTTCTCAACAGAAACCTTACAGGCCAGAAGAGAATGGCATGATATATTTAACATTATGAAACAGAAGGGCCTCGAACCAAGAATATTGTATCCAGCACGATTACCATTTAAATATGATGGAGGGATTAAACAATTTCCAGACAAACGAAAGTTGAGAGAGTTTGCCTCTCATAAACCACCACTACAGGATATCTTAAATGGACTGCTCTGGATGGAAGCACACCTAAGGCTAAAAAGATATCACCAGAGAAAATAAAATCATAGCAAAGAAAGCAGACCATCCAAATACTAACTAAAGCCAAAGAACAAAACACCTATTATAGAAAGAATAGAGGAGGAGGAATAAGAAGGGAGAGAAAGAAAGAAACATCAGACTGTGTTTACAATAACTTAACAAGAAAGTTAAGGTAGATTGTTAGATAGTAAAGAAGCAACCCTTGAACCCTTGGTAATCACGAATCTAAAGCCAGCAATGGCAATAAGTACATATCTATCAATAATCACCCTAATGTAAATGGACTGAATGCACCAATCAAAAGACACAGAGTAACAGAATGGATAAAAAAGCAAGACCCATCTATATGCTGCTTACAAGAGACTCATCTCAAATCCAAAGATATACACAGACTAAAAGTGAAGGGATGGAAAAAGATATTTCATGCAAACAACAAGGAGAAAAAAGCAGGTGTTGCAGTACTTGTATCAGACAAAATAGACTTCAAAACGAAGAAGGTAGCAAGAGATAAAGAAGGACATTACATGATGATAAAGGGGTCAGTCCAACAAGAAGATATAACCATTATAAATATATATGCACCCAACACAGGAGCGCCAGCATATGTGAGACAAATACTAACAGAATTAAAGGAGGAAACAGACAGCAATGCATTCATTTTAGGGGACTTCAACACACCACTCACTCCAAAGGATAGATCAACCAGACAGAAAATAAGTAAAGACACAGAGGCACTGAACAACACACTTGAACAGATGGACCTAACAGACATCTACAGAACTCTACACCCAAAAGCAACAGAATACATATTCTTCTAAAGTGCACATGGAACATTTTCCAGAATAGACCACATACTAGGCCACAAAAAGAACCTCAGTAATTTCAAAAATATTGAAATCCTACCAACCAACTTCTCAGATCACCAAGGTATAAAACTAGAAATAAATTTTAGAAAGAAATCAAAAAGGTTCACAAATACATTGAGACTTAACAACATTCTCCAAATTAATCAGTGGGTTAACGACCAAATCAAAACAGAAATCAAAGAATATATGGAGACTAATGACAACAACAACACAAAGCCACAACTTCTGTGGGATGCAGCAAAGGCAGTTCTAAGAGGAAAGTATATTGCAATCCAGGCCTATTTAAAGGAGGAAGAACATTCCCAAATGAATAGTCTAAAGACACAATTACTGAAATTTAAAAAAGAAGAACAAATAAGGCCCAAAGTCATCAGAATGAGGGACATAATAAAGATTAGAGAAGAAATAAATAAAATTGAGAAGAATAAAACAATAGAGAAAAATCAATGAAACCAAGAGCTGGTTCTTTGAAAAAATAAACAAAATAGATAAACCCCTAGCCAGACTCATTAAGAGAAAAAGAGAATCTGCACACATAAACACAATCAGAAATGAGAAAGGAAAAATCATGACGGACACCACAGAAATACAAAGAATCATTAGAGAATATTATGAGAATCTATATGTTAACAAGCTGGAAAACATAGAAGAAATGGACAACTTCTTAGAAAAATACAACCTTCCAAGAGTGACCAAGCACGAAACAGGAAAACTGAACAGACCAATCAGCAGCAACGAAATTGAATTGGTAATCAAAAAACTACCCAAGAACAAAACCCCCGGACCTGATGGATTCACCTCTGAATTCTACCAGACATACAGAGAAGAAATAACACCCATTCTCCTTAAAGTTTTCCAAAAAATAGAAGAGGAGGGAATACTTCCAAACTCATTCTATGAAGCCAGCATCACTCTAATACCAAAACCGGGCAAAGACCTCACCAAAAAAGAAAATTACAGACCAATATCCCTGATGAACGTAGATGCAAAAATACTCAACAAAATATTAGCAAACCGAATTCAAAAATACATCAAGAGGATCATACACCATGATCAAATGGGATTCATCCCAGGGATGCAAGGATGGTACAACATTCGAAAATCCATCAACATCATCCACCACATCAACAAAAAGAAGAACAAAAACCACATGATCATCTCCATAGATGCTGAAAAAGCATTTGACAAAATTCAGCATCCATTCCTGATTAAAACTCTCAACAAAATGGGTATAGACGGCAAGTACCTCAACATCATAAAGGCTATATATGACAAACCCACAGCTAACATCATACTTAATGGCGAGATGCTGAAAGCTTTTCATCTAAGATCGGGAACAAGACAGGGATGCCCACTCTCTCCACTGTTATTAAACATAGTACTGGAGGTCCTAGCCACAGCAATCAGACAAAACAAAGACATACAAGGCATCCAGATTGGTAAAGAAGAAGTCAAATTGTCACTATTTGCAGATGACATGATACTGTACATAAAAAAACCCTAAAGAATCAATTCCAAAACTAATAGAACTAATATCTGAATTCAGCAAAGTTGCAGGATACAAAATTAACACACAGAAATCTGTTGCTTTCCTATACACTAGTGATGAACAAACAGAAAGAGAAATCAGAAAAACAATTCCATTCACAATTGCATCAAAAAGAATAAAATACCTAGGAATAAACCTAACGAAGGAGTGATACACCTGTACTCTGAAAACTACAAGACACTCCTAGAGAAATTAAAGAGGACACTAACAAATGCAAATGCATCCCATGCTGTTGGCTAGGAAGAATAAATATTGTCAAAATGGCTATACTACCTAAAGCAATCTACAGATTCAACACAATCCCTATCAAACTACCAACAGCTTTCTTCAATCAACTGGAACAAATAATTCTAAAATTCATATGGAACCACAAAAGACCCCAAATAGCCAAAGCAATCCTGAGAAGTAGGATTAAAACGGGGAATTACGCTCCCTGACTTCAAGCTCTACTACAAAGCCACAGTAATCAAGACAATTTGGTATTGGCACAACAGACCAGTGGAACAGAATAGAAAATCCAAGCATTAACTCAAACATATACAGTCAATCAATATTTGATAAAGGAGCCTTGGATATACAATGCAGAGATGACGGCCTCTTCAGCGGCTGGTGTTGGAAAAACTGGACAGCTACATGTAAGAGAATGAAACTGGACTACTGTCTAGCCCCATACACAAAGGTAAACTCAAGGTGGATCAAAGACCTGAATGTAAGTCATGAAACCATAAAACTCTTAGAAAAAAACATAGGCAAAAATCTCTTGGACATAAACATGAGCGACTTCTTCATGAACATATCTCCTCGGGCAAGGGAAACAAAAGCAAAAATGAGCAAGTGGGACTATATCAAGCTGAAAAGCTTCTGTACAGCAAAAGACACCATCAGAAGAACAAAAAGACATCCTACAGTATGGGAGAATATATTCATAAATAACATATATGATAAAGGGGTGACACTCAAAATATATAAATAACTCACGCACCTTAACAAACAAACAGCAAATAATTCAATTAAGAAATGGGCAGAGGACATGAATAGACACTTCTCTAAAGAATAAATTCAGATGGCCAACACGCACATGAAAAGATGCTTCACATCACTAATCATCAGAGAAATGCAGATTAAAACCACAATGAGATATCACCTCACACCAGTGAGGATGGCCAACATCCAAAAGACAAACAATAACAAATGTTGGCAAGGATGTGGAGAAAAGGGAACCCTCCTACACTGCTGGTGGGACTGCAAAGTAGTTCAACCATTGTGGAAAGCAGTATGGAGGCTCCTCAAAAACTCAAAATAGAAATACAATTTGACCAAGGAATTCCACTCCTAGGAATTTACCCTAAGAATGCAGCAGCCCAATTTGAAAAAGGCAGATGCACCTCTATGTTTATTGCAGCACTATTTACAATAGCCAAGAAATGGAAGCAACCTAAGTGTCCATCTGTAGATGAATGGATAAAGAAGAGGTGGTACATATACACAATGGAATATTATTCAGCCAAAAGAAGAAAACAAATCCTGTCATTTGCAACATGGATGGAGCTAGTGGGTATTATGCTCAGTGAAATAAACCAAGCCGAAAAAGACAAGTATCAAATGATTTCACTCATATGTGGAGTATAAGAACAAAGAAAAAATACTGAAGGAACAAAACAGCAGCAGACTCACAGAACCCAAGAATGGACTAATAGTTACCAATGGGAATGGGACTGGGGAAAATGGGTGGGAAAGGAGGGATAAGCGGGAAAAGTGGCATTACGATTAGCAGATGTAATGTTGGAGGTGTGCGGGGAGGGCTGTACAACTCAGAGAAGACAAGTAGTGACTCTATAGCATCTCACTACGCTGATGGACAGTGACTGTAATCAGGTTTGTGGGGGGGACCTGATGAAGGGGGTAGTTTAATCACCATAATATTGCACATGTAATTGTAGATTAATGATACCAAAATAAATTATATTTAAAAAAAACTCTAAAACAAAGTTATTATGGTGGAAAAGTTTCCTTTCGGGGTTTTCTGGGCTGTGGGAAACAGTTGCTTCCCTGACACCCGACCTTTGCTGGCTGGTGTGCTTCCACGGTCAGTGACGGCCCTCCCTCTGCCTCCCCCGGGGCCGTGACTGACCGTCGGCGCAGTGTGACAGTGTCGGCTGGAGTTGCAGAGGGCGCCGTGCCTTTCCAGGGGAGACCAGCCTGAGGAGCCAGGCCGGGGCTCAGCACTGGTGTGGAGCAGCAGGAAGGTCCTGCCTGTCTCAGGGGCAGGAGGCTCCTACGCCTTCTGGGATGCTGGGAGACAGCCTCGCCGGCATGAGCACCTGGGCAATGCTCTAGCTGATGTATTCCACTGGCAAATGAGAGGTGTGCATGGAAAATCCTTCATTGTCTCCCACTTAATCATCTATTTTAAAAGTTTCTGCGGGTTGGATAATTAAAGATATAGGATTTTATGGGGATTCCTCGAGTATATGAAATCTACAGCCCTGTGCCAAGGCTGAATGCATATGTCACAAGGCCTTCACAGTCTGTCTCTGATCACTACGAGCATTCCCGGGCTTCCTTGGGTGCTGGACTCACACTTTCCTGGCTTCTCGCTGCCTTCCTAGATGAAAAGAGGCTCACGGGAAAGCCAAGAGTCTCTTCTCAGGTGAGGGCTCACTGCAGGCACAGGAGGCAGCCCCCGTGCCAAGGCAGATGCCAGCTGCCACACAGGAAGCATGGTGGACTTCTGTCTTCCTCCAAAGGGGAAATGCAGACAGATCTTTTGGGGATAGTGACTTTCAATGGCCTGAGTGTCTTATTCATGCTCTGAGGAATCTCCTCCCCTGGAGTGTGGGCCGTACCCAGTGACTCACTTTTAATAAATAAAATAAAGCAACATTGGCAGGATGTCAATTCTGTCATAGGTCACAAAAGACGGTGATGTCCATCTTGGTAACATCCTCTCTCTGTTGGCCTTCTGGCGAGCAGGCCCCAGGGAAGCCAGCTGCCGTGTTGGAGAAGCCCTCACAGCAAAGAACTGAGGCTCCAACCAGCTAAGAGCCCTCAGGGAGCTGAGTGCCACTAACAGCGTGTGAGTGAGAGGTGCGGACCTGCCGCGAGCAGGCCTTCAGATGAGACACGGCCCCCGACGGCACCTTGGCCGCAGCCAGGTGTGTCCCTGACACAGAAGCCCCAGCTAAGCCGTGCCTGGGATCCTGACCCACAGAAACTGCGAGATAATAAAGGTTGTTCTTTCAAGCCACTACATTTGTGGTAATTTGTTACATGGTAATAGATTACTAATCCAGTCAAATTAATGAAAGCTTGTGACTGTAATAAATCTTTACATTTTTCAACACGACTATTTTTCAGAAGGAGGAACTCTTGGCACAAGAGGGATGTGTTCAGTAATAAACACTGAACTCCACTCTTATCCGCTGACCAGGAGGAGAGCAGCGATACTGAGGCCCAGACATTTCTCCTCCACTCATCCTTGTCACTAGGCCGCCCGATCTTGCACACTGATCCTTGTATCCTAGAATAGCCCTAATTATACGGCTCACGAGCCATCCTTCTCTCCGAGCCCTCTGCTTTACCTGGTACTTGCAAACCGATTAGTCCATGTTTTATTCATACCACCAAAATCAAAGCAAGGAGAAGCCCAGCTCAAACCCTGATGCTCATCAGCGTTTCTGACAGAGGCTTAGGTTTTCATGTGAAATATCAGGAAAACATCGGTCTGTTTGATGACAAAGGTGCATCCTGAAGAAGGGAGGAGATGGACCAGGAGGGGAATGCAGGCACAGAGGGGGCACAGGAAGGGCCGAAGACGCTCAGACGACCTCATGGCCTCAGGGCTCAGTGGCCACCTTTTCCTCAGCTTTGGCCCCTCATCAGGGCCCATCGGGTCCCGCCCAAGAGAGGTGTGCCAGCTGGGAAGAGCAGCTGGAGTGACGGGGGTAACAACCTGACACAACCACTTATTTCTTCATCTGTGAGCCTGGAAACTTCAGGCTACATACGAATTACGTCTGAGATGTTAGCTTAAAAAAAATAACAAGGCTTTTACTCGCTCATTTTCAGGTGTACATCAAAAGAACTTCAACAACGTATAGATACACGGTGTCTAAGCAGAGCAATCCTTAGAGGCCCACCAACAGCAGAAATGTGTTCTGCATAATCTAAATTATGGAAGACAATGCCTCAAAATGAAAAAAAAAAAAGCACAGAATTTCACAATATACCCAGCTTTTAAAATATAGTTCTTTCTTTCACTTCTTGCTTGATCTCTTTTTAAAATGATGATTGGTATCTTTTTTTTCCTTCAGCTGTTCTCCAAAGCTATGGCAAACCCCAGGTGAGTGGGCGGCACGACTGACTGCTAAATGCTGGAAGGAAGGGACCCCTGGGGGACATGGCATGTGAATGGAAACCAAAACGAGCTTTCCATTTGAAAGGACCAAGCAGAGGTCCACTGCTGCTGCGTGTCTGCACAGGTTATTTCTCAGATACTCCCGTGTTTCCTGAAATTCAGAGAGTATACATAAATCTGCCCAGAGAGCGTCCAGCACGCCCCCGCGGAGGTGCCGGGTGAGGTCGCGGAGCTCCGTCTGCCCCACTCACTGTGGCGGAGCTCCTCCTCCCACGGGCGTGGCTCAGGCGGCACATGTCCCCGAGAGCTAAAGGCCCGGCTCTTCTGTGCTGTGACTCGGGATCACCTGTGCGGCATGGTGTTCTGCTCACAAGCGGAATAGAGGGAGACCTGGGAGGATGAGATCTAACTCAAGAGGTTGCACTAAGGCAGAATAAGACACAGAAGAGCAGACAGGGTCAGACACTCGGACACCCAGCCAGCTCAGCGTCCAGAAGAGTCTGTTGTGACCCTAAAAATGGCCCTACTGAGCCAGCAGAGGAAGCAGGGTAGGAGGGGTCCTGGGCCGGCTGGAGGGGTCCAGTGATAGGGACAGCGACATTGAATTCTTCGATTTTCAGGACTGACAAAGAAGTAAGAACAAAGCAGAAGCCAACTCTGTTTCGATGGGATTTGATGAAGCCGGTGAACTTGATCTTTGGTCCCTTGGCCTCCTGGGATGTGGAGGACAGAGGGCAAAGCCCAGGGCCTGCCCCCTAGGCAGGGGGTTTAGGAGGGACTCCCTCCATAGACTTTTATTGTCCTTACCAAATGACTTCAGATGAATTAGGAAAAATACCTCTGAAGAGACTGAAAGTTTTCCCTCCATCTTGAGCAGAAGGGGCAAAAATAACCTCCCTTAAGTTTTCAAAACCCAGAAGCCATCATCATACATCCTTAGGTTTTATTTTAAACTCACATGGACCTTGTGGCGGTCCATGAAATCTCAAGCCAAGATGTTGGTTTATAGTGATCTGGTCCTGGTAGGACACTCAGGCATTTGAAGAAGCAACTGAAAATCCTATCTGGGGAGAACTAACTTCATTTTGGGGGCCAGATGAACCCATTTTTCAAGAAGGCAGAGAGTAACAGGGCCAAATGCCATGACAGCTGCATCAGGTGACAGCCGACGGGCCAGCGCTGGGTTTGGTCATGGGCAGGGGGAAGGGTGCAGTGTGCAGGCTGACCTCAGATGGGGCTGTGGGTGATGGGTACGATCCCAGTGGAGAGTGGTCCTGGGCACCCGGGCACCCCAGGCAGGCAGACTGGTGCTGGGAGAGGGCGGGAGGGAAAGGTGTTGAGGGTTTGAGAAGAAGGAATCG
>JAVSCE010017051.1:0-16003 GCA_032199065.1 Smutsia gigantea
TGAAAGGGTTAGCCCTGCCCAGGTCTCTCCTCCCTGACCTTCACTGTCCAGTGTGGAGGTGCGGCCAGGAGGAGCCCTGGTTTGTCCAGAGCAAGTGTCCAGCCTGGCACCAGAGTGGCCGCCTCTGACCTCTCCTTGGCTCCCCCTGGGCGGTGAGGCACACCGCATGAGGGACATGCAAAGGGGTAAAAAGCACAAATGTGTGTCTGTTTCCCAGTGGACAGGGTGTCGGCCCCCTTGCCCAGCTGTGCACGGGGGTGGGGTGGGACTTTTCCAGAGAGGGAGCCAGGCCTGGCCTGGGCCCTAGGAGCTCACGTCACCCCACCTCCCACCCCTCACTTCTCCAGGGAACTCCCAAAGCCCAAGCAGCTCAGGGCGGGATTATGTGTACCGGGTGGACCCATGGAGAGAGACAGCAAGACGCAGCCCTGGGCTAGCAGAAGGAAGCAGAGGCAAAGAGGGAGTGGAGAGGGGACCCGGCAGCACAGAAGGGGCAGACAGTGACCATCACCCCCATCTCTCCTTCCCTTCAACCTCAAGTAACAGAGTTAGGCAGAAAGGTGAAGGTTTGGGTGGAACGTTGGCTCTTCTCTGGAACCCCTACCCATCCCCCCGACCCTGTCAGGGTGGAGCTGCTGACCTCAGTGGCTGGCCCAGCCAGGGGAAGGAGCAGCCATCAGAAACCCCCTTCTGAACCCCAAGCAACTGAAGTATCATGGGCTCGGGCTCAAATAAATCCCCAGGTGTTGGTGTCTTAGGAGGGGAGTGAGGCTGTGTTGCTACTCCTGAGCCCTTTCCTGCCCTTCCCTCGGTCGTTTTCCTGCCCCTGAGCTGCCCACCTTGGCAGTAGCTCTGTGGATTCTTCTCCCGGGTGCCTTTCAGATCCAAGAGAAACATTTTTTTTTTCCTGGAAAGCAGACTAAAAGCGGGATGGGGAGTAGGGGTGGGAAGTGTTCATAGTGAGCAGGGAGAGGCTGGAGGGCAAAGAGGGGCGGTGGGGAAAGTCAGGCTTTGAGACCAGGGGAGGGATCCAAGCTCCACTTTCCTATCACCAAAGCTCCACTTCAGGGTGAACTTCCCGGCTCTTCAGAATGATGGGCCTGTGACTACGGGCTTTAGCTGCTCTCTCCTTCCCAGGTTCCTTCCTTCAGCCCAACAGTCGTACCTGAAACTGAACCAATGCTGGATGCTGGCCCCTTAGAGGGAGGTTAAATCGCATTGGGAAAATGTCTTGCTTCTCTAGAGGTTAAGCCGTCAATCCACTCAGTTTATCTCTTGGCTGAGAAGTGTTCGAGGCAGGCAGACATGTGCTTGAGGGTTCTGGAAGGAGCTTAGCTAAGAAGGGAAGAAAAAGCTGGTGGCAGGTAGGAAACGGAGAGCCCAAGAGGCTCCTTCTCAGCTCCTCAGAGAGGATGTCTGGTAGGTCCTCACCCAAGCCTCCATCCTTAATTTTCCAAGACCTCTGGTGGGAGGAGGGGAGCCAGATGAAAACCAATATAAGAAAGATGTGTGTGCCTGTGTGTGTTGGGATCGGGACTCGGAGGAGCTAAGGGCAGACCCCTACCCTCTAGCCTCAGCTGATGGACAAGATTAGCATTCCTCCTGCTCTCACCCTTAAGATCATAAAGGAGTGTGTTCGTCTTCCCCCACCCCTCCATTCTCACTCAGAAATGCCCAGAAGAGTCTCCCTCCCAACCTCCAGCTTTCCGGCGGCTGCAGACGCCAGCACCAGGCTTCTATCCCTGCAGATCCTGCCCCCTCCAGGCCCAGATGGCAGACTAGTGTGCTCTCTTCCCGTCCACGCCTTCCTTGCCCGGGGCAGTCAAGGGCGGAGCGATGGAGAAGGGGCCGGGCAGGTGAGATGCAGGGCTGCTGGTGGAGGGGGGCCCTGTCCTGGAAGTGAGGGGAAGCAGAGCGCCGGGAGAGGGCTCGGACGACGTGATGAGTAGGCTGTGGGGAGCCCGCTGGCGGGGTGGAGGTGAGGGCAGCGTCAGAGCACCTCCTCTGGCTCCCGGCTGACAGTCCCACTCCTGCCGTCGGTCTGCAGGCCCTGGTTGTGCCTGACGCTGCTTCTGTGCCTCCCTCAGTTCTGCCAGGATCAGGAGGTGAGCCAGGGGCGGGGGCTGAGGTCCCGTCCACTCCCTGATCTCCCGTGCCGCTCCTCCAGGCCCTGCCTCCGTTTGGGATGTCCTCTTGTGAGCCATGACCCCTTTTCCTCACACCCATCTCTCCCAGCCTCCCCTGACACCCCCCCCTGCCTTTTTGACTCTTGTCAAATAAGGTCAAGTTAATTTGGTGGGCTCTGCTACTGAATGTGATCTTGGGCGGGTGACAACCATCCCGAGCCTTGAGCATTGGAGTCGAGACTATACAGTTCCCTCGAAAATCATTCTAATTTTGTCTGACCTTTTTGTCTACACAGGTGTTGTCTGGACACCCTCTTCAGATACACCCTGAGGAGGGCCAGGGTCTCGAGGGCGTCTGGGGTCCTTGGGACCAGTGGGCCTCTTGCTCCCAGCCCTGTGGGGTGGGCGTGCAGCGCAGGAGCCGAACCTGTCAGCTGCCCGCAGCTCAGCCCCACCAGGGCCAGCGCCTCCCACCCCGGCCCCCAAGCTATCCTGAAGCCCTGCTCCCTGGAGCTCAGGGCCCCAGACCCCAGCCTGCCCGAGAAACCCTCCCGCCATACAGGCCACAGACCTGGGGAAGAGGGGGCCTATTTCGAGGCCCCACTTCCCAATTAGGGAGAGAGCAGGCCCAGGAGATTCCAGGAGCCCGGAGGTGAGGGGTGGGCTGTGAGGGAAGGGCCGGCCCTGGGCAGGGGCCGGGCTTGGCCGGAAAGGACCCCGGCGAAAGGATACTTGGCCTGGGGAGACTTATTTCTGGCGCTAGGAAGTAGGCTGGGGAGGCAAGGTCAGAGCTGGTCAGAGCAGTGACCCCATGTCTGCAACACCTTCGCAGGTCCCAGGTTCGAGATCCCATCAAGCCAGGAATGTTTGGTTATGGAAGAGTGCCTTTTGCTTTGCCGCTCCATCGGAACCGCAGGCACCCCCAGAGGCCGCCGGAACCTGAGCTCTCGCAGGCCTCAGATCTTCCATCTCTGACTCCAAACGCAGAGCTGCCCCCCACAAACCATACCCCTCCGACTCAGTTCCCTCCTACAGAGCTGCCTGCCCATACCCCGTCCCCACGGGTAGACCCCCCGGGCCCCAGAAGTGCTCAGACACAGGGGCCGTCCAGAGCCAGGCCTGACCCCACCCCGTCCCAACGCAGAGCCCAGGCCGCAGACGCAGAGCCGCCCTTGTCCGCCCCTTCCCCAGGAGAAAGTAGCTCTTTCCACATGTCCCCTCAGCCAAGAATTCCAAGTTCCCAGGGTCGGGCCAGTCCCAGGCTGGCAGAGAGACGCCCTAATCCCTCCCTTTCTGTCCCTTGGGGCCGAGGCCGGCAGAGCCAGGAGCGCCAGAGACCTGGGGGCACTCTTCGCGGGCGCCTCCTGGAGCGTGCCTCTCGCTACCCAGATGGCCGGTGGCCCCTTCTGAGTGCCGGCCCCCACTCCACCTCCCTCTGGAGCCTCTTTGCTCCTACTAGCCCTGTCCCAAGATGTTCTGGGGAGAGTGAGCAGCTGAGAGCATGCAGCCAAGTGGTGAGTTCTTCCACCAACCATCCCTTCCCCAGACTTCCAATTCTGCCTCCCTGCCCCTGAGGCTGGGTCCTTAGCCTGTCAGATCTGGACCTGAGGGAGAAGGGCCTTGACATCTGACCTCCTCAGGGTAGGAGTCTTCGAGCCCTTGCATAGACCTGACCTTCCCTCCTACCCCCCCAAATCCAGCCCTGACCCACACCCCCATTTTCTTCCCCAGCTTTGACTACTCTGTATCCTTCCTACCTCAGCCCTGCCCCCCTGAACAGCCAGACCCCCGGGCCCTGCAGTGTGCAGCCTTTGACTCCCAGGAGTTCATGGGTCAGCAGTACCAGTGGGAGCCCTTCACAGAAGGTGAGGCTTCTAGCCCACCCCTGGACAAAGGGGGCTTAGGATTGGGGGATCATGGGAAGGGGGAGACACCCAACCCCTCTGTTTCTCCTCTGTAGGCCCTTGTATTTCTCCTCTGTGTCATAATTTCTTTATTTCCCCGGACTGAGGTGAAGAGACAGACAGCACAGGCCCAGAAAGGGGAAGGGGTTTCAGAACAGGGCCCAGCTGTCAGGTGGTGGTGGATGGTCAGCAGAGGGGTCAGGCTAGAGCTGCCCTTGGCTGGTTTCTTCTGGAAAGAAGTCCATCCCAGGAGGTGGGGTGCCCATGATATGAGAGGAACATGGTCAGAGGGACCCTGTCCAATAGTGACAGTAGGGTGGGGGGGTCACTGTGGTCCGGGGGTGGTGTTATAGCCCTAGTTCCTGAGTTACATCCACTTGATATTAGGCCTAGGTCAACTTGTACTAAGATAACGCCTTGTGACCTCTGAACTCACATAATTATAGGTTTCAAGTACCCACCCTCTCTGAGAATTCACAACCCCTTTGCTGGGTTTGGTGACCCCAACTGATCTGACCCAGCTTTTGTGTAACCCTCAAACCAACCTTTCAGATTATGGACTTGCCATGTTCCCTTCATCCACAGTGATGTAGGCACCCTCAGGGTGTCCCGCAGCTAATAGAAGCCAAACCGCATTCAGGGCCCTGGGGCCTTTGCCAGCTAACCTCTCCCCAGGGGTCCCAGCTAACCACCCTTCCCCGTGTCTCTTAGTTCAGGGCTCCCATCGCTGTGAACTGAACTGCCGTCCCCGTGGCTTCCGCTTCTATGTCCGTCACACTGAAAAGGTCCAGGATGGGACCCCGTGTCAGCCTGGAGCCCTCGACATCTGCGTGGCTGGACGCTGTCTGGTGAGGGAGGATGGGGTGCACACACGCACACACGCACACATGCATGGACACACACGGACACACACAGCCTCCTCATTCATCATTACAACAAACACCAGACTGAGACTGCAAACGAAAAGACTGCCAGGCTGGAGGTGAGAGCAGAGGCAGGAGGGGAACTGCAGGAAGGACCCACTCAGCACGTCCAAGCTTTGCTGAGGCCGACTGGGGTGCTGGGGCCGGCTGGGGTGCTGGGGCCGACTGGGGTGCTGGGGCCGGCCAAGAAACACGTTATCATGTAGTGCAAAGACCAAGACTCGTGGCCTGCTGAAGGGGCCCAAGAAGACCGGGCTGGGGTGTGAGGTGGTGTCAGGCTTCAAGTGGTCCTTCCTCATCCCATTTTCCCCCAGAGCCCTGGCTGTGATGGGATCCTTGGCTCTGGAAGGCATCCAGACGGCTGTGGAGTCTGTGGGGGTGACGATTCTACCTGCCGCCTCATCTCAGGGAACGTCACTGAGCCGGGGGGCCCTCTGGGCTATCAGAAGATCCTACTGATCCCTGCAGGGGCCTCCCGGCTCCACATTGCCCAGCACCGGCCCAGCTCCAACTACCTTGGTGAGCCCCTGGATTCCCTGAGTCTTGGGCGCCCATCCCATTCCTGGTCTCGGCTGTGCCCTCCACTCCGCCCATTCCGCACAGCACAGAGGCCAAGTAGGGGGAAGCCGAGGGCTCCCTCCCTCATGCAGGGAGTAGGCACGGGGTCTCCGTGACTCTGCCTGGTTAAGGAGGGGGGAGAGGAGGGCAGTGTGACACCTCATGTCCTGATCTCCCATCTCCAGCACTTCGAGGGCCTGGGGGCCGGTCCATCATCAATGGGAACTGGGCTGTGGATCCCCCTGGGTCCTACGTGGCCGATGGGACTATCTTCCGGTACAACCGTCCTCCACGGGAGGAGGGCACAGGGGAGAGTATGTCAGCTGAAGGCCCCACAACCCGACCCGTGGATGTCTATGTGAGTTCGGGGCCGGGGGGCTGCTGGAGAGGGAGGCCTTTCCCTCTGAGGTGTGGGTGTCAAGATTGGGGAGAAGGCAATTGGTATGCCCCCCTTGCCACCCCCAGACATTCTTTGCTGTCTTCTTTTCTCCCCAGATGATCTTTCAGGAGGAAAACCCAGGTGTTTTTTATCAATATGTCATCTCTTCACCTCCTCCAGACCTTGAGAGGCCCACCTCAGAGTCCTATATCCCCCAACTCCAGCCTGGTAACCCCTGGACCTGGAAGGGGAGAGGGGCTGAAAGCGGGGCTCCAGGCCGTGGGGTTGTATCTGAGTCCACTGCTTGGCTCTCCCTGCACAGAGATTTTGAGGGTGGAGCCCCCACCTGCTCCGGCGCTGCGTCACCCCCGGACCCCAGGCATCCTCCAGCGTCAGGTGCGGGTCCCCCAGATGCCCGCCCCGCCCCAGCTCAGGACACCCCTGGGGCCTCCGGCTGGATACTGGAAGCGGGTGGGACACTCTGAGTGCTCGGCGTCCTGTGGAAAAGGCAAGACTTCGTGCCCCAGCCTGGGCTCCGGTGCCCTGAGCCCAGACCCTGGGTCGTGGGCCCGCATCTTGACTGTGTGCCAGCCCAAACTCCAGTGCCCGGGACTGTATTGACCCAGGACCCTAAGCCACCCCACCTCTCCTCCCTCTCGTCCCCTTCAGGTGTTTGGCACCCCGTTTTCCTCTGCATTTCTCATGAGTCAGGAGAGGAGCTGGGTGAAGATAGCTGTGCCATGGGGGCCAGGCCGCCAGCCTCCCTGGAACCCTGCCATGGCCCCCCATGCCCCCCATAGTGAGTATGACCCACAGGGAAAGGTTAGCGTCCTGGGAACACAGCATGTCCTCACTGCCCCTAGGGTCTCACCTGGACTCCGCACACACACACCATCTGGCTGCAGAGGGACGGTATTTGATCAGAAGGTCTGCCGTTCCATAGGCAGCAAGAAGCCCTGGCAGTCCGAGGCTACAGGGGACCCCAGAGCGAATGCTCATGACACCCACTCTTCGGAGGAGCCCCCATCCCCAGCCAGCGTCCCTCTCCCTGTGCCTGGCAGCCCCACACATCTCCTCCCTCTCTTCCCTGCCCTGCCCACGCCCAACAGCTGGGAGGCTGGCGAGTGGACGCCCTGTAGCCGCTCCTGTGGCCCTGGCACCCAGCACCGCCAGGTGCACTGCCGGCAGGAGTTTGGGGGGGGCGGCTCCTCCGTGCCCCCGGAGCGCTGCGCACATCTTCCCCGACCCGACATCACCCAGCCCTGCCAGCCTCGCCTCTGTGGCTACTGGGAGGTTCAGTCCCCCTGGAGCCAGGTGAGTGGGGCCAGGCAAGGAGGCACTGGGTGGTGGGAAGGGTCCTGAAAAGGGCACCAGTGGGCTAGGGCAGTGGTTTTTCCAACTTTTTAATCAGCAACTTTTTACAAACAAGATCACATTTGGAACCCTGTAAGTCAGATCAGAGATTGAAGCAGGGGTGGAGGCCCAGAGCCCCATGCTCGGCCTGCCCCTTAGCCCTTAAAGCCATGTAGCTACTGAGCCAGGGATCCAAGGCGGTGGTTCGAAGCCATGGAGCTGAAGGTCGGTGAGGAAGCGAGCTTCTCGGGCCCTCCTCATCCCCCAGTGCTCCGTGCGGTGCGGGCGTGGCCAGAGGAGCCGGCAAGTCCGCTGTGTGGGGAACAACGGTGACGAAGTGAGCGAGCAGGAGTGCACCTCCGGCCCCCCACGGCCTCCCAGCAGAGAGGCCTGTGACATGGGGTCCTGTACCACAGCCTGGTTCCACAGCGACTGGAGCTCCAAGGTGGGCCCCACACCCCTGCGCCGGGTCCCACGGCCCTGGTGCTCCACACACAGGACACCAGCTCAGAGCCTTTCCAACCCAGTTCAACACACATTTACTGGGCGAGCACCTGCCATTTGCTAGACACTGCTGATGCTGGGAGCTCGGAGATGAGTGAGTCCTGGGTCCGCCCCCAGCGCAGGTTCCCCCATCTGCCTGGCACCCCTGGGCACTCCCTAACTCCCAGATCAAGACCCAGGATGGCCCTCTTCCTCCCTGTGCGGCACCAGCTTCCCCGCCTCGCATAGTCCCCTCTGCTCCTCCACAGTGCTCAGCCGAGTGCGGCGCCGGAACCCAGCGGCGTTCTGTGGTCTGCCTTGGGAGTGGGGAGGCCCCTGGGGCAGGCCAGGGGGAAGCAGGAGCGGGAGCCAGCGGGCCGAGCTGCGCAGCAGGAAGCCGACCCCCCGACATGCGTGCCTGCAGCGCGGGGCCCTGTGAGGTGACCTGGTGCTGGTACACGGGGCCCTGGGCTGAGGTGAGCGGAGCGCCTGGGAGGGGCGCCCGTCGGCGGGATTCTCTGTGGGCAGTTGGGAGCGACGCTGTTCTGCCCTCCCCTGTACACTCTGCCCTTCCTCGGTGTTAGTGCTCCGCGGACTGCGGCTCTGGCACACGGCGGAGAGACATCATCTGTGTGTCCAAACTGGGGACTAAGTTCAATGTGACTTCTCCTAGCAACTGTTCTCACCTACCCAGGCCCCCTGCCCTGCAGCCCTGCCAGGGGCAGGACTGCCACGACCGATGGTTCTCTACGTCCTGGAGTCCGGTGAGTGTCTCAGCGTGCTCCGCGTGGACTTCCAGGGAAGGGGGCCCCCTCTCACGGTGCCAGCCCTCTGCCCCAGCATAAGGCCAGATGCGATTTAGTATCCCACTTGTTCTAGACGTGGAGAACAGGTGGGCCCTCTCCCTGTGGGATTTCATAATGCTCCAGGACAGTCCTTCCACACACTGCTTTCAGAGGAGGAGGAGCCTGGGTCACAGCGAAGGTCTGATTTGGTAGCCGGGGTCTCCCCAGTGTTCTCGCTCCTGTCAGGGGGGCACACAGACAAGGGAGGTCCAGTGCCTGACTGCCAACCAGACTCTCAGCATCCGATGCCCTCCTCATCTGCGGCCCTCCAGGAAACGACCCTGTAACAGCCAGCCCTGCACTGGTAACAATCCCCCTCTCCCCAGCCCCCAGTGGAGTGAAGTTAGCTGAAATGTGTGTGGAGATGAGAAAGGACCAGTGGGACCGGGCAACACGCCTCCAGGGGAATGGACCTTAATGACTGACTTGTCCCCCACTGGCCTCTGTCCCCAGATGATAAGTGCAAGGACAACGCTCCACATTGCCCCCTGGTGGTACAGGCCCGTCTCTGCGTCTATCCCTACTACACAGCCACCTGTTGCCGCTCTTGCGCCCACATTCTGGAGCCGTCTTCCCCAGAGCCTGCCTGAAATGGGTCCAAGAGACCCTCTCCTCATGGTTTTCTCATGCCACTATTAGTCATCCATCAGTCAGCCCACTCTGCCCTCTGGCTTTCCAGCCTGTCCTTGTCTCCCCAGGGATGACCCTAGGTGGTTGAAGATGGCAAGATGACTGGCAGTGACAATCAGGAGGTGTGGTCATGTCTGTGGTGCTGTGATGTTGTGTGGACATATGCTCCCAAATGTGTATCTGGGTCTGCATGGATGTGTGTGCGCTCATACATGTGTATCATTTCTCAAAAAGAAGTTAAACAGACTGAGAAAGAATAGGGAGGAGATGCTGCCTATTTCCTGAGACTTTTCTAGGCTGACAGGAAAGGAGGTTTGCAGCTCCTTAGTAATCCGAGCGGCTAAGCAACTAGCCTTCCTATCAATGACAACTTTGTGCCCTGACCCTCATTTCTCATGTTCAGGCCTCACAGCTTCGAAACCACCCATCTGTCCCCTGACCCCTTCTCCCCTTAGTTTCTGCACCCCTACCTCTCAGGTAGGGGTGCGGTCAGCCACTTTCAGTCCTGCCTTGCCCAGGAAGAGAGACTACCTCCCCAGAGCAGGGACTAGCTGGGCAGAGGATGGAAAAGAGAAAGGTTAGAATGAGACACCCTAGCCCCTGCTCCCACTCCTGTCTCCTAAGATGGTTTCTTTCCCAGAGCTAATTTATTTTTTATTAAAGATGATTATGACTGATGAGAAACCAGCTCTTTATTTTCCTCATGGGAGCCTGGCCATACGGGCCACCAAAGCAAGCAGTGTGAGGTCAGAATGAAGGGGGGACGGGAACAGCACTTAGAGCCCAGGAAGAGGGAGTCTGGGCCCAGGAAGGCTAATGAGTGAGCCTGAGTGACCTGAGATCAGGAAGCCTGATCAGAGGGAGAGGATCCTGGCTGGCCATAGGCCCTGCAAGTTGGTCACTGACCACTAGAGGTCACCACTTCTCCCAGTTTAGGTATGTAGTTGGGAGCTGGGGGCCAGACTGAGGAAAAACTGCTTGGCCTGCGGAGGGTTTCTGGGTAGGCTGGATCTTTCTGTAAAGTCTCTTAGACTGTAGTAGCACTTTTTTCAATTCGGAGCTGAGCTGAATGGCAACTGGCTTTTTTCCTGTTCTCTCTCTTGGCCCTGCCTTCCTGGCTTCCCCATCCTTTCTGCTATTGCTCTTTTCCCTATTAAGCTCTTGGTTTATTGCTTCTCTAAAGGTGGGGGCGGGGATAGGAAGTGACTTCTGCCCCTCACTTCCCTCAGCGGAAACAGCTGGAGGAGGCGGAGCTTGGCCTGGCTGGAGGGAACTTGCGGTAGAGTCCAGGGCGGAGCCCAGACAGTACTGGATGTCCTGCCAAAGACGCATTCTTCAGAGATGCCTCACCCTAGTCCCTTCCCTCTCCCCTCTCCTGCCCATTTCATGTGTCAAGGTAAACAGCTTGCTTCGAGGTGAAGTGAGAGCAGTGGGCAGTCTTTTCCATAATACAGATCCTTTCCCTGAGCCCTAGAATTCTGAGGTCTGAATCCAGGTCTCCACTTCCAGAGCCAGACTTCCCAGGGCTCCCTGTACCTAGGAAGGACAGTGCAACAGAACCGGACTCCTCCCTGTTGGAAGCATCCGCCTCCACATCTCTGCACCTCCATAAGTCTGGCCTAGTGAGGCCGTAATAAAGGCCCGCAGAAACTGTTGAACTCAGTAACTACTATTTCCTGGGTACACCCAGACCCTGGGAAGGACACCTAAGTTGCCTGAGGTGACAGGATGTCTCCAGTGGCTCCCTCACTTCAGACTGCTGCCTTGGGCCTTAGGCTTTCCCTGAGTTGGAAATGGCTTGCGAAAGAAGACTTTGGACAACATCTTGGCGGAGAGCGGATGAGGAAGGAGGCAAAAGGGAATGGAAGGAAAGGAGAATGAAACTGACTCTAGCCCAAGACAAGGAATGAGGAAAGGGGTACAAGGAAACTGTCTCTGCTCAGCTTAAAGAGGAGGTGTCAGACCCGTTCTTCTCTTTGGTGAACCTGTAAGGGGATCAGAGATGATCCCCAGGGAAGTGGGACCTGGGCAGCCTGGAGTTACTGAGGGCTGAAGTCCAAGGCCTAGGACTGGAGGGAGGGGCGGCGGCGACTAGCTGGGGCCCTCCCAGCGATTCCTGGAAGCTGCAGCTGGGTGGTGGCCCCGGCTCAGCTGACTTCCCCGAAGTACACCTCCCTCTTCGGGCCTCTAGGGGCTGTTGCTGGGCTGGTCTGTAGTGCTGCCTACGCCTGAGAGCCAATCACAGGTGGGGAAAGTAGCCGCAGCCCCTCTCGGGCTCCCCCAGCCGCAGCGCCTCCTTCCTCTGACAGCCTCTGAGCTCTGACTTCTCAGGATGTGGCCTTCCGTCAAGGCAATTGCCCCTTTCCCCTCTTATTTTAAAGCCAGACTCAGTGCAGCCCCTCGAGGTTCTTTCCTCTGGCCACTGAGGTCAGCGTGGGGTCAGTGCACACGTTTCCAGGAAGGGGAACCTGACCGCAGGTAAACCCCTTTCCTTGTCCCCTTAGAGGAGGGCAGTGTGGCCAGACACCTCTTCCTTGACCTCCAAAACCCTCTGAAGAGACTTGGGAGAGAGGAAGCTGCAGCCCAAGGCCAGGGAGTTGTGGTGGAGGGGCCCCTAGGTTTGGTACACTGGGGGGAATTTAGGGAAGGACTCAGAGGAACCTGAGCATTGAGGTGAGGGTGGAGTGGTGATGGGAACAATCGTGAAATGCACGAGAGAGCGCAAGCGTGCAGGCGGCCAGTGGGTGGGGAAGGCTCCTCATTTCCGAGTGTTTGCTGGGGCAAGGGGGTTGTGGTTGTCAGTGTACTTACAGGTAAACTTGCGAGGTCTCAGTTCAGCTGGATCAGGATTCCTCTCCCCTCCCCTCTCCCAGCTTCCCCAGGGTAATTATCCACCCAATTAAGCTGCCGCCTTCAGACTAAATTTATCTCCTAGACTTCCCCAACACCCCCTCCGCCTCCCTGCAAGCAGGTGCTCACAGCGGCGAAGGGCGGGGGAGGCGGTCTCCAGAGCCCCACACTCTTCACGTGACCAGATCCAACCTCTCCGGTAACTAGGAGTGAAGCACGGAGAGCCCGGCGCGTGCGCGTCTCAGCCTTCAGGATCCCTTCTCAGGCCCCTGAGAGAAGACCTAAGGCTGGAGGGTGTAGACAGCCCTCCGGGCAGTGGGAGGGCTAAAGGACAGAGTGAGAACGAAGCCAAGGGGCTCCCCTCCAGATTCTCTCCAACCAGGTCCTCTTTCATTTCTTGTTTTCTCCTCCCCAGTTTTATGAATAGAGACTTCATATTAACACCCTCTGCCACAAGAGTAAACCGAATAGGGAGACCTCTCCTCTCCTCGAACCATGGAGAGTCATGCTCGAGTAGACTGTAGTTTGGGTGTGTGCAATGGGGTGGGGATCCCCAAGTTCCTACCCTCCCTTGTAGCCCATCCCTCAAATCCACCATCTCTGCTGCCAGGATGTCAGCTGGGTGAGGAAGTTAGGGCAGAGGGGGCTTATCTGTCACAGGCAGGTGATGAAGAGGTGTCAGCTTCAAATGGCTGCAGGCACCTTACAGGAAATAGAAAGCTTCAGGAAAGTACCTAAGTGTAGACAAAAGCAATAAACAGTTTGGGTTAACCTCAAACTAGACAGCACAAATCCTGACTCTGACTTTAGGCTCTTTGACAGAGCAGACTGGGGAAAACTCTAGAGGGGGATGTTTCAGGGCTGAGGTCTGAAGAAACGAGATGAGGGAGCAATGTTCAAGATTAGTCCAAAAGAAGGTATGCGTGAGCTATGGCAGATGGCAGTCAGATCCTGGGGAGACCTGTTTGAGTAGCCTGGGAAAGAACCTGAGTAGTCAGAGGAGGGATGGGCTCAATTTCAGGAAGGTCCCAGGTTGGGGCTAGGAAGTGTGTGTTGTACTCTTTTCAGCCTTGCCTGAATCTCTAAGAGACAGCTCTACAGAATTTTGACAAGGAAAAGAAACTGGGGGAGAAAGGTAGGGCTACTTGAAAAGGAGCAGGCAGAGTCCTGGGATCCCCAGGCTAAAAGGCAAGGTGGCAGGGCCCTGCCCTTGATGAGCCACAGAGTTCTGTCCCTGGAACCTGAGTACCCCTTTCTTTCATCTCTACTTTCCTCCCTTCCCTCCCTACTACCTATCTTTCTCTGCCTGCCTTTCGTTACATAAGACTCCCTTTAGCTCCGGTAGAGGAGTGGGCAACCTTTTTCTCTTAAGGACCAGAGTAAATATTTTCTGCTTTGCAGGCCATACTCTGTTGCAACTATTCATCTCTGCTGCCACTGCAGCACAAAAGCAGCCACAGATGATATGTAAACAAATGGGCAGGTGTTCTAGTGAAACTTTATTTGTAACACTAAAATTTTAATGTCATATAATTTTAATAAGTCACAAAATATTTTTTTCAACCTTTTTTTTTAAAGTGCAAAAACCATTCTTAGCTTGTGGGCCATACAGGCTCAAGGACAGCTTCGGCAGGCAGGCAATTTACTGACCCCTGGTGTTTTTTTCCATCTGGCCAAACTCTTCTGCCAGCCATACACAAAGTCCTGTTGGTATCCCCTCTGGGCTTCAAAATACAGCTACAGAATCTAATTAACCATCCCGTCTACCGATGGCTACTTCTTAACGGCTTCTCCCAGAAAATCCAACAACTGGGAAATGGCTAAGAGAATAAACCCTTAGGTGATATTTCCCTAATTCCTAACATTTATATAGTGCTGTAGGGTAAAATAATTATATATATATTCTGTTTAAATCTTCACAATAATAAAATAATAAGATAGGAAAGATAGTGAAACCCAGTTTATAGGGGAGAAATTAAGGCCTGGGACCTAGTCTTTTCACATTTTTAATTCTATCTAATTCCTTTATTCTGTGATTCAACTTCACTCCCATAGAGTACCCTTATCAAAACACTTAATAATTTGGGCCACAGTGATCCAGAACTTGGCTTTTATGTGTTTTTGTTGTTTTCAAATGTCTTTCATGACTTTTCAGCAATTTAGGAAAATCCTGTCTAGATTTTTTCAACCCAAAGTGTCAAGGAATTAAAAATCCTTTCAAATGCATATTCAGTATTTAAGTCCAAGGAAAAAACTGAAGTAAATATACATGGTCTTTATTTAAGGTATAATTGCATGCAAACATAGACCTATGTATTACTGGTTGAGCCACAGATTTTTTTTCCTACAACAAATTTTATCACTCAAAGTTGTGTGGTTATGTTCTGTATTTAAAGGCAATACAGCTGCATTTCTTTTTTAAACAACCTATATTTACTATTGATAACCAAATCCTTACTCTGTATAAGCAATTTCTCGTTCATTAGAATTAATATATCCCTTCATGGTTCCTGTTGGGGAAAGGAAGATACAGAGACCCTACCCTGGTTCAGAGTAGATGCCAACTTAAGGTGGGGGAAAGGAGCCAGAGAGCAGGGCGCTAACCACCCCTCCTGACCATTAACTAGCTCCTCTGCAGGGCTGTTGTTCCTTCAAGCTGAAGAAGTCACCTCATTTCAAAACAGGCACACACACAGCTTCATTTCATTTCGAAACGAAGTTGTTTCCCTCTTTCTGTTTCTCTACCTTCATGAGGGATTTCTGAGAAAAGAAAAAAATGTTACCTCCCATACTCAGTCTGCAGTTTTTTTTTTGTTTTTTTTTAATGGACAGGAGAGGGTTAGAGGAGAGGAGTAAACTGTGTACTTAAGCATCCAGTACAGTATTCATCCAAAACTTCACAGGGTAAGAGAAATGCCCTTTCCATAGTAGCCCTTAAGCAGAGGTGGGGCCTGGCTTGCCTAAGATCTGGGCTTTCAGGATCTAAGGAAATAAACAAGGTATGGTTTCAGGAAATTTCAGTTAACAGAGCAGTGAAACCTAACAGCTGCTCCTTGCAGTGGCCCAGCTGTCTCTCCTCCCCCCATTCCCACCAAGGACATGAGATGGGCGGGAACTGCTTCAGGCAACTCAGGCAACACAGGAGGGGAGGTACGAGCCGAGGGTGGCATGAGAGATCTGGACACACAGAGGAATAAAATGCATATGAGAGCAATGTTTCCTACCTCCCCCCCAAATCTGAACACCTAAGAGTCATACCAACCCAGTACGGGAGACTATGAAATGTGTGGCGAAATTTTCGAAATTAACTCCTCCTACTACACAAGAACATTAAAGGTATTTTTCTTTAAGAAAACAGAGTTGAAAGCCTTTCTTAATCAAAATAAGTGGAAAACTCCTTTAATCCAGGATGAAATCCAACAGTCAAACATTGTTTTCCTTGTCTGCTTCCTTGGCTCCCCTTCCCAACACACCTTGTCCCAGGCGAACTTGAATAAACATACACATGTGACCACACGAGGGAGAAAACCAAGAGCGGGTGGTGAGATTCTGAATGGAATGCAGTCCCAGCTAGTTAGGGGGGGGCCCAGGCTGAGGCCTCTGGCACTGGCTGTGGATTTATGCAGGCAGAGAGGCCAGAACAATGAGCTCATGGGCAATAATGCTGCCCTTGAGGAAGTCCGAGCAGTCCCAGCAAACCGGTCTTTTGAACCAAGATGGGAATAGCTGTGAACAAGTCTCCCACAGGAACAGGATTAGGGAGAGTGGAGCCACCACTCAGTATCTTGGGGTCCAGTTAAATAACTTTTGGAGGCTGTCCCTTATTAAAATTCTGTTCTGCAGAGAGCATAGCCCCCTCAGGTGTATTTTCAAAAACTTGGTTCCTTTCCCTGGTTATGTGAACCTGGGTGGGCGAAGGATGAGATGGCTGCTGATATGTGACTGAGCCACT